>JAKLMZ010000005.1:616797-903157 GCA_022813185.1 Floridaphiala radiotolerans | reverse complement strand
AAGTAGTAGATATTATTAACTCTAAGTTTAATAAGTAGTTTAAAAACTTTCTTATTAGAGAAAAAAAACACTATACTATAAAATCTACTATAAGGGTAATAATAACTAAAATATAAAGTTAAACTAGTAATCTTAGGATAATATATTAAATTATACTTATCTAGTAGCTAATTTCTATTACTAGTATCCTAATAAAAAAAACTATATAGATTATTTAAACTACCTAAAAACTAGAAACCTCTTCTATATATTATTATTAATACTAAACCTAGAGTAATTAGTTAAATATAAATTAAATAGTAAAGTTAAATAGGAAATATTAGATATAAATATACTTTTATATATAAAGCCTACTTATAGTATATTAGTATTATTATATATAATACTTCTATATTTAATACTATTAATATTAATATACTTAGATAACTTATAATATAGCTTATAAAGGCTCTTAGTTTTTTATATATTAGGAGATATATAATTTAAAGGAGAGGGGTAATATTATAATTTTCCTATTATCTTATTAATCTATAGATTTATCTATAATTATATAACCTCTATATATATAGATTCTTCTATACTAGAAGAATTCTACCTTTTTATACCCCGTACTTAGATAGTTTCTTATAGGTATAATAAAGCTTAATTTCACTACTACACTTCCCTGACATTTATTAATATTAACCTAGAAGAAGACTCCTTCCCTAAACGACACGAACAATAATGCTTACCATTTGATTGTGATGTCCCTTTACGTTTTCCATTGGGGGAGACGTAGGCTGCAAAAATCCATTCTTCTACTTCTCTGTGTACTCGGAAGCTACGTAATCTGGACGAGTGATACCGCGTTCAGCACACGTCTCGGGCATACAGCAGCAGTACAACGCCCTCCAAAAGCTCTCAAGCCGATCGACTGGAGATACGTCGCTTTCCAAAATCCGATTGACATCATCACGCCACTGCCATCACCTGCGCCTTCCATTGTTATCCCAAAGATCCAACATCCATTCACGAAATCTGAACTAAGACGCATTCGCTCTAAGAACAGAAGAAGACAGGCAGCCATCAAGAAAGCTTTTACGCGTTCATGGCAAGCCTATAAGAAGTTTGCTTATCTAAAAGATGAGCTTGCACCGCTCACTTCTTCCAGCAGGCATGGCTTCGGTTGGGCTACGACCATGGTGGATGCTTTGGACACGCTCTGGATAATGGGACTGAAGAAAGACTTCGAGGATGTCGTAGACGCGCTTTATATTAAGGTTGACTTTAGTAGACCTGACATCAAGGCCTTGAGCACCTTCGAGACAACAATTAGGCATTTAGGGGGTTTATTGGGGGCATATGACGCTAGTGAGCACAGGTATCCCCGTCTGCTAGAGATGGCTGTCCAACTGGGGGACCTGTTGTATAAGGCCTTTGATACACCAAACCATCTGCCGCTTAATTGGCTGGACTGGGCTGAAGCGCAAGCAGGGGTAAACAAGACAGCAGCTCCGAACACTTGCTTGGCAGAGTTAGGCTCTCTGTCGTTGGAATTCATACGCCTGTCACAGCTCTCGGGCGATGCCAAGTACTTCTCTGCTGTCCATCATGTCGCTACAGTGATGGCGGACGCGCAAATGCGCGGCACCCGAATTCCAGGGCTGTGGCCCCATATCGTTGATGCCAAGAGAAGCGATTTCAATGCCAGCAGCCGCTTCGGACTCGGCGCACTTTCCGATTCTGCCTACGAATATCTGCCGAAGACATACTTGTTGCTCGGTGGTGTGAACCCTCCGAAGATCCAAATGTCGTTGGCGAAGGCCGCTTCAAATCTCGGAGTGAGTGCTGCTGCTTTGTATAAGACAATGTATGAGAGGGCAATTGGCCCTATCAAAGAGTACGTGCTTTACCATCCCTATACGCCTAGGGGTTATGACATACTGTTCGCTGGTGAACTGCGTCCGACTGGTGGTGACGGTAATATTGTACTTGACGCAGAGGCGCAGCATTTGTCCTGTTTTCTTGGGGGGACTATTGAGCTCGCATCCCGCATCTTCTCGCGCCCAGCCGAACTCGTTATTGGCAAAAAAGCTATCGACGGCTGTATATGGGCTTACAAAGTTACAGCGACTGGGATTATGCCTGAGAAGTTCAAGACGATGCCATGTGTCGGCGCCTCTTTAAAGAAGGGGTGCAAGTGGAACGAGGATATCTGGGAGCAGTCTGTGAAAGCCGTTGGGGAAAGTCTATCAGAGATGCCGAAGGGCATTGTCACCGTCTTAGAACGACATTACGCATTGAGACCTGAAGCTATCGAGGGTGTCTTCTATCACTGGCGCCTGAACGGTGATGAAGCATACCTTGACGGTGCATGGGAAATGTGGGAGAATATCGAAAAGGCTACCGAAGCTGGTGTCGCATATGCTGAGGTGAGAGATGTTATGAGATCAGGAATCCCTGGGGACTCTAAGTTGAGGAAACCGACAAACGGAAAACCACCTACTGAACACGAGGAAAATCCTTGGCGAGATAAAATGCCAAGCTTCTGGTTGTCTGAGACACTCAAATATTTCTATCTTGTTTTCGATGACCCAAACAATTGGAGTTTAGATGAGTGGGTTCTGTAAATCTTCCTGCACTTTATCACAGCGCCGTACGCAGCTAATGCTACAGGTAGAACCACCGAAGGACATCTGTTTCTTAGGCCACATCTCGAATGGCATGCCTCTGTACTTGGACAAAAGCAGTCATAAGGCCTTTTGGTAGTCAGTCATCATCGGAACTGGCTGTATTGTCATGGTTTGCTAAGCCGCAGATTGTATCACGACGCGCAGTACAGCATTCTTCTGACACATAGCACGCGATACTGTTTGCCACTATAGAGTTGTCCACTCCTAGGTCATGTAGGTTATGGCCGCAAAGCAAAATAAAGCTTCCATCGAGTACAATGGGTTACGACTTTGGGACCCCCATTTCAACCTGGCCTGCGGGTTAGGCTGTTTTGGGACGACGCGGCATTCTCAACGGATACGATTGCTCATAGGCACTTCCAAAAGAACGTGGCATTAGTTAGACTCACAACTACAGAGACAGAGGCTCAACTGCCGTGTGATACCAAGACTTGTATGCTTCGGAAACACTACAAGGTGGCAATTTCTTAAGACAGTTGCTAGCTTCTGTTCACACCTTCCCATTGCATGGTCCTCAAATCTTGAAACCTTTCCTCTTTGAGTATCCCACGGTAATAGCGAACAACAGTCGTCCCTTAATCGTACAAAAAGAATGAGCAAAACCCCAAAGTCTTAAGCTTAGCGCTTGCGCGGATATCTAATCCTTCCGGTCGCATCCTTCTTACCCCTCTTTCGATCCTTACTCGCCGGGAACCTGATGGGAACGTTTTGCAATTCGCGCTCCATAAGTTGGAACATGTATTCGTCGATATGCTTGACCTGCTCTCCTAAGTTATTATATAATACTTGGGGTTCTGCCAGTAGACCGAACTGTGAATTCCCAGCACCGGTAGCGACGGTGTGTAGGCCAGACCTCATATCAGCTGTATGAGCACCTGTATCAGTCAATCCGCACGCAGAATGTGCTGTCTTGATTTCTGAAGGGGTCGGCGGTAAACTTGTCCTTGGCGTGTGCGTGTGGCTTGCTGAGGCTTCCTCGAAGTCTTTAACATCTAGGTCCAAAGGTATCTCCGTGCGTGCTTGCTTAGCGGCTTCACGATCCTCCTTATCTTCAGCACTTTCCAACATTGCTTCCTGAGCTTCTGAGTTAGGACCATCACCAAAAGCTTTGTCCATTGCTGCGCCCAACTCCGCTTCAACTGTGGTTAAGGCCGGATCGTCAAGCATGTCCCGGTAGTTGACACGGTTGAAATAATCAGTGGTGAAATCGCCTTCTTGAATCATGACATCGTCCAGCAGACGCTTCTGGTTTGATTTGCGCAGGATGTTGGCTTCAATGGTTCCTTCGGAGACGAGGCGATAGATATTGACATCCCGGGTTTGACCGATACGGTGTGCTCGGTCCTGGCATTGTTTATCCATGGCCGGATTCCAATCCAAATCGTAGAAGATGACGGTATCGGCGCCAGTGAGATTGATGCCCAAACCACCAGAACGAGACGATAGAATGAAAGCTAGAATGCGCTTGTCGTTGTTGAAGCGGTCGGTGAGGACCTGCCGTTGCTCCAATTTAGTTGCACCGTCGAGACGCAGATATCGGTGACCATGGATGTTCAGGAACTGCTCTAGGATGTCAAGTACCTTCGTCATCTGTGTGAAGATCAGTGCACGATGACCACCGGCTGATAGTTCCCGTAGGAGCTTGTCGAGACGCTGTAGCTTCCCGCAATCATACTGTAGTAGACGCTTGTCCGGAAAAGCAATCGACAGCCGGACACGGGCTTCATGAAAGGGATCAGCGTCAGGTGATCGAGATACACTTTGAAGAAGGCTTGCCCCTCTCCGCGTCAGCGCCAGCAACGTTAGATCGCTGGTAACCACCGCAGGTGTAACGCAGCTGAACTTCGCAATGGTGGTCTTGACTGACTCCGCACGTTCGCCTAACGTAGGTATCATTTCCGCTATCTTGGAAGATGTTGAGAGATAACGCTGAGACAACAGCCTGGGCGAGGCCTGCTGTCTCCACGTAAGTCGATCGTCGAGTTTGAAGGTAAGTTTCTCAATGAGTGCTGACCCATAGACTGGCCTCTTCTCTGAACGAAGGAAGGTAAGGAAAATGCAGTTCCGCAGTTCATCCAATCGTGAGCGCATGCAAGCCCGTTGGACATGAGACAGCACCCCTTCTACTGTAGACCCGTCAAACGTGTTGATCGGATGATGATCTATAGCATATGCCTGCTTTGCTAGAAGGTCTTGCAATTGTCTGGTCGCTCGCAGCGACTTTCCTCGCAGCCAGTTAGTCATCGAAGTTTGCTCATTCCTAGCTAACTTGAACCCGAAGAAATCCAAATCTATGACCCGTTCTGATTCTCGTTCGAGCAACCGTTTTCGCACCAGCAGGTCTTTGACTTCGAAATCTGCTACTACTGAGGTATGCATTGCGAAGGAGGTGACAATTTGCCTGGTCTCGAATAGGTCCGGATGATTGCAGACCTTGCGCAGAGACATCAGGCAGTTTACGATAGACAGATAGTTGCCGGATGCAAGGATTTGCCGTGTGTCTGATTGTGCTAAGAAGCCGTCATACAACTGACGCTGCCTCTTCGAAAGCCGGCACGTAACAACATGCTCGTATTTGTTTGGCATCTGCTTCTCAACGTCTTTCTTCAGTCTCCGCAGGAGGAAAGGTCGAAGAACGATATGCATGTTCTTCACAATTGCTCTTGACTCATCGTCCAAAGTTGTCTTTCCCTCATCGATGATCCGTTTGACAGGCTTCTTGAACTGGTTCATGAAGTCTGCAAGCTCACCGAAACCACCTTCCTCGACGTCAACCGGCTCCAGAAATGTAAGAAGAGACCATAGCTCCACTAAGCTATTTTGAAGCGGAGTTCCTGTGAGTAGAAGCCTTGCACGAGTCTTGAAAGTCAACATCGTTTGCCACCTTTGCGATTTGAAGTTCTTTATGTTGTGAGCTTCATCGAGGATGAGGTAATGCCAATTTCGTCGCTTGAACGCTTGCGCATCCGAAAGCACGAGCTGATAGGAAGTAATGCACACGTGATACTTGTCGTCGTCAAGCCAGCCCTTGCGTTTCTGCTTTCGTTCGTCTTGCGTACCATAGTAGGTCAAGATCTTGAACCCTGGACACCACTTTTTGAACTCCATCTCCCAATTCAGCATCACACTGGTGGGGACAACTACAAGATGCGGTCCCCAGACCCTATGCTCAACGGCAAGATGAGCAAGGAGCGCGATCGTCTGGATGGTTTTCCCAAGGCCCATTTCGTCGGCCAAGATACCGTTATGGTGATTTTTATAAAGACCGGCGAGCCAGTCCAAGCCATCGTGCTGGTATTCTCGTAGTGTGCCCCGTAACAAATGAGGGATCTCGGTCTTCGCAACAGGTACAGATGCCAACTGTTCTAGTACACTAGGTGAGGCCTCTTTGCTTCCCCCGTCCGAACCGACCGAGGAGGCTGAATCGACTTCTGATGGTTTCGCATTTGTACTAACATTCGGTGAAAGGCGGCTGCTGGGATCGCCACTAAGCGCGTCTGCATCTGGCGTGACCTGCAAAAACCGAGTATTTAGGGGCTCTACCAGCGCATCTTTGACTTCCGCAGCCTGCTCTTCTAAAGCTCTCTGGTCCTGACCTCGTAGAGGTGATTGGAGGCTTTGATCCGCTAGGTCCTCGTCCGATTCGTTGGTCTTCATGTTGGTGCCTGTTAGTTCCGGCTGTTCGCTGGTATTGCAGTCATTCCGAGGTATGTCGTCAATACTAACCTTAGATTGCTTCAACAAACGAGCACGCTCGGACGTTGAGAACATGCCATAGAGAGATGTTTGTAGATCCCCAGAGCCTTCAGATCCACTAAACCCTTCTTCGTCAGTAAAGGACGCTGTATCTGAATAATCATCGCTATCCATGTCCACGGACTCGTCTGTGTCAGCAAGTCTAGCATCGTCCGTCCCACCATCTCCTGTGCCGATCGGTTCCACCGAATATTTTTCTCTCTCGCTGGACTTGTCTACAGTATCCCATCTGGCGTGACTGATGGGTGCCAGTGACTGAGCAGGCACATGGTCTTCGATGTCAGATGCATCAGCTCCACTAGCCGTCATCGTGTTTTCATCACGTAGAGCAGCAGCATACTTCTCACGTATCTGTTCCAAGGTAAGGTTGGCATCTTCATCATTGTCCGCCACATCCGGGTCCGATTCTATCTCCGAAGTCGACATGTTGGCAGAGTCAGCGTCTTCTAGATCAGAACCTCTCTGTGACTGTTCTGCATCCTCAGAGCTTTCATCTTCTTCCCTCTCGGTAAGATCTCCTGTTGACGTCGCCCGAGCGTTGCGCCTGTGAACCAGTCTTGCGGAGTGTTCCACCATCATGTTTAGCGCCTGCTTGTCCCGAGCATCTTGTTCTGCACGGAACCGCTCGAGCTTCCTTACGTTGACCGCTGCCTTCACGTTCTCGAACAACATTGAGATGTCTCGAGCGACCTGCTTGAATCTCGCCTCAGAATGCGCGCGCTCCTCTTTATCCATATCCTCGTCAGTCTTGGGTTGCCTCTTTCTCCACTCTTCGGCACACGCTTGTGCTAGTCGTTTGGCTGCAGCCATATGCCGGCTCCGCTCCCTTCTGACTAGTTCACGAAGGAAGATAGCATGGGCAGAGAGGTGCTGGGCATGTCCATACACCGGCTCCGGTTCATCTTGCTCATCGGGCTGGTACAATATGCATTTCTGTTGACTGAGCAAGCCGCCAAAACCACCTTCGCTAAGTATCCTCGATCTTAGATGGAACTCTTTCAGAGCTTCTCCTTCGGTAAAGCGATGTTGCATGCTATCTTTCTCGTCGAAGCATAGTCCATCCTCAATCATGAAATCGTGGAATGACCGATATCGTTGGTGTCGTGTACGATGGCCAGGAGCCAAGACAGGCAGTACAGGGGCGCGGACGGTGAGTCTGAGCCGTTGCGTCTTGTGATGCGTAGGGCTGGGGCTTTCATAACCTCTCAGTTCAGATATGGACAAGTACGTCTTGCTGTCAGAGAGCACACCGCTTACGTCCGAGTGCGAGTGTCTAGTTCGGCGATCTGGTCGTGACCTTATAGTTGCACTGTTGACCACATTATGAGTATCCTCAGGCACAAGAGAGCGGCGACCTCTCCGTTTCATCACAGACGAGCTGTCGGCAGGGTCACTGCGACGTGACTGCTGGTTGCCTGACCAGTTACGGTGTGCCGGTGCGAGAACAGACGCGGGTACGCCATTTGGCTTGACAAAACTGGCGGTCTGCAACAACTTTCCGCTCTGCTTGGATCTGGCGGACGGCGCACAGCTTGTCCTAGTCTCTCGCGCATTCCTCCTCGATGGTGATTCCCCATGTGCTATGGAGGCACGCGTCTTCCGCTTATCTCCTTGCAATTGTAACTCCACCGGTAACACATTTGTGCGTGACGACTTTCGCCTCCCGTCTTCAACAAACGACGTAGGACCTTCAGCTCCGAACTTCTTCCAGGGAGGCGATAGCGGTCGAGATAGTCGCGAAGTGGAACGTGGTCTTGAATCGGCATCGGTGAGCTTCCGTTTCTTACTGGGATACAGTGAGAACCCGGATCCGTTCCTATCTTCTTCAATTTCTGCAACCTCGAATCCGTTCTCGGTCGATGTTGCCTCGGTGTACTGGCTGCTGTTGATGGGAGGGGTCTCTGAAATGGTTATATAGTGGCCGTTGTGATTGACATTGTCAGGAACCGGCTCGTCATCTCCGTTTTGCATTTAGTAGGCAGGGTGACGGAACCCTTGATAAAGCAAACCCCGACTACTCGCATGGATTTTGACGCAAAGCGGGCACTTTCGGTGTCAAAAGGAAGCTTGCGCCAGGTTAAATAAGAATCCGTGACCGTAGATACGTTAGCGGCGTTGGTGGTCCAGATACGAACGAAGATATGACAAGAATTGCGATGTTGTATGTTCTGTCAGAAATCTCGAGTTTGTTTCGCCGAAACCCGCTCCACTCTTGAGTTCCAGGTCACCATTCCTAATCAGAGGTAGTGCACACCTCAAACCGCGTCCAAGCTTTGGCTCAATCGATCTAAGACGGTTAATGTTCTCCAATTTCCACACAAGCCTTGTTCTGCATATCCCCAGATCGATTGCAAGAATGACCAGCATCGACAAAATCCTTAGAACGAGCCCTAATCTCAACCCATCCAGCAAAAGAAAGCTGCAGTCGGCACAGGATCCCGAGGAAACCTACAAAGTGGTCAAACAAAGCGTCAACGGGGATGCGAAGGGCAGGTCGCACCCCCTTGTGCAGCACAGCGTAGAGGAGGATGACGGGAATGACGGCCTCAGATTACCTAATGACGAGGATGAACCTGATGACGAGGAGGGCCGCTTCTTTGGCGGAGGCGTAACTAGAACGACAGCCGACGTTATAGAGTACATCGACGGGCGAGATCATGAGGCCTACGTGCCCGAGACTATTGATCTGCCATGGCTACGAAGGGTGGGCGTTAATCTGGAAAAGCGTATCTCGAAGAACGCTGAGATGAGGGCAAAGTATGAGGACGATCCGCAGAAGTACATGGGCTCTGAAGCAGATCTGGATGCCGACGTCAAGGCTTTGTCCATCCTTTCCGAACATCCCGAGCTGTACGAGGAATTTGCGACTCAGGGAAGCGTTGGTTCATTGGTGTCCCTTCTAACGCATGAGAACACCGACATAGCTATTGATACGATCGAAATCATCAACGAATTAATAGACGAGGACGTGCAAGCTGAAGAAGGGCAGTGGAACGCTTTGGTGAACGCCATACTTGACAGTCAATTATTGAGCCTTTTAGTCGCCAATCTGGAGCGTTTGGACGAAGACATCGAGGTGGATCGCGGTGGAGTGTACAATTCCTTAGGCATCTTGGAGAGCTTGGGATCACAGCCAATAGTCTCCACGAAGATCGCGGAGGAGCCCAGAATCATGCAGTGGCTGCTGCGCCGAATACAGAAGAAAGAGGTGACAGTATCTCAGAACAGACAGTATGCCGCAGAGATACTCGCAATCCTAGTACAGAACTCGGACACAAACAAGAAAGTAGCACTAAGTCTCGATGCTGTAGATGTTATATTGCAGCTCTTGAGTGTTTACCGGAAGAGAGAGCCAACAAAGGATAGCGACGAGGAAGAATATGTGGAGAACTTATTTGATGCTCTGATCTGCCTGGTAGATGAGGAGCATGGCAAAGCCAAACTTGTCGAGGCAGAAGGCGTCGAGCTCTGTCTCATAATGCTGCGGGAAGGCGGCCGGATGAGCAAAGTCAAGACACTAACGCTTCTGGACCACGCAACAGGCGGCTTACACGGAACAGAGGTGTGCCTCAAGGTAGTGGAGACAGCTGGACTACGGACCATCTTTGGCATGTTCATGAAACAAACGGACGATGCAGTAACTGAACACATTCTGGGTATATTTGCGGGCCTATTACGGTCGCTTCCTGGTAACTCAGCGGAAAGAATACGGACGTTAGCAAAGTTTATGGAGAAAGATTATGAAAAGATAACTAAACTTATCAAGCTTCGAGAGGAGTACGCCAGTAGGCTTGCCATCATGAATAACCGTATCAATACTGAACGGTCAGGTCTAAGGAGCGAAGAACTTGGTAATATGTCGGACGAATGGCTCTCGCGGCGTCTTGATGCTGGTCTTGCTTCCCTACAGATAATAGACGTCGTCCTAGCGTGGCTTGTGGCAGAGGACGACGGTGCCAGGAAAAGGATTGGAAGTCTGCTAAGCAATTATAGCAAAAGCTTGGAAGACATCAGAGCGACGATTGAAGAACAGCTCGCTGGCGTTGAGAGAGTCTCAGGCAAGGATATGGGTGCCATTACGGACATGTACAAAACCCTTTTAGGATTCTTGAAATAGACGACTCCATCAGAGCAAACACGATTGAGCAGTGAGTTTGCAGGAGTGGTAGCCGCGTCAGCTTATGCGGATTGATTTCCTTATGTCATCTGAAGCATTCTAAGACGCCATGTAGCGCCCTTCATGCTCATCCTTCCCTTGATTGTGCCGCATGTCGTTACGATAATCGCCGCAGTACTTGGTATCGGACTGCCGTTGCCGTATACAGCCTTGCCGACAGTAAGCGAGCATTTCATCACGTACACAGGACCTTCCAGTAGCTGAAGCTAAAAAATCAAGGCTGGACGGTGAGCCAATAGCGGTGTCATCGTTTGCACACGAATTATCAAGCCAGCCAATCTCGTGCTGATTGTCGTAAAGCTTGCTATTTTCACGAAGCGGCTCTCAGCCGCTCCTCAGCTTCGTCGCACATATCTTTCAGGAACCGAGAGGCAGCAGCTCTTCCCTGCGCTTTAATCATTGCTTCTGAGTGTAGAGCACTAGGCACAATGAAGTGCTCGGCGTTGATATCCAGCGCTTTACATACGCGATAAAGCTCCTCAGGATGATGCTCTGGAACTACTTCATCTTTCCCTGCGGACATAATCAAAACTCGCGGCACATCGTCCCCGGCCAGAGCTTTGATTTCGTGTAAAGCAGCTTCACTGTCCCACCTACTTCGTAAGAACGGGGTCAGATATCGGTAAGGAAGCCATCTTTGAGGGTAAAATGCTAGAAGCATCTTTTGTATGCTCACAAAAGGCGTTTCTAGTAGCACACCAATTATATGCGGCTTGTTCACATACCGTGCCTTCAGGTAGGTCGCCGCTGCATAAGTTGCCACGCCGGCTCCAATGCTTTGGCCCCACAATACGAAAGCTGCTTTCCCCCTGGGCTGTACGAATTCACGAGCCCACATTAAGGCTGCCTGAGCGTCAAGCTCTATACCCCGTTGTGATGCTCTGCCTCTTGAGGTCCAAAAGCCTCGGTAAGATAGTGCTACCACGATCGGCCTCACACTGGTTTGCTTTTGGCTTGAATGCATTGTAGCATCCAAAGCTTTTAGAACGCTTGATATCGAGGGAATCCTGGGCGGCAAAGATGCAGCATTCCTGGATCTGTCAGCTGAACTGCTTGCAGAAGCCGTCTATCCATACCCTTGAAAGAAAAGTATCACCAAGTTGACTAAAGCGCGGTCTCCGTTGCACGCTGTGTTCGCGAAACGTGCATGTTGACCTAAGCAGAGCGTGATCCTGGTGCCATCCATAGACGCTATTTGAACTTCCTCCCATCGCATTGGTAGACATAGTTTTTCATAGTCCGACAACTTCTCTGCTCGAGAGAAAGGGGGAACTGAAGGCATATAGATGATCTTGTTCTGAAATACCACCATCATGAAGCATTTGTATATCCATAGACTGATTAGCAGGCCTCCGAAAACAACAGGAGGCACCATCGCCGGAGGAAGAACACTCAAAGCTTCAGTGAACAGGGTGCGGTAACCTGCACAGGAGCCGACGGGTGGGAGTAATTTTGAAATCTGTGCACCACGGGTTCTAACAGCAGGTGCCTTACCATGTTGTCGATGCAATATTGCCATGGACTTTTCCAGGAGAGATACTTGACGCCGTGGACCCAAAGCCGTCCACATTACACTCATATTAGGCTGTTGAGTTGAATTGCTGAGTATAACAATACGAGACAATTTATGAATGTGAGGCCTGCCTCCTCACCTGGTCAATAACATGCGGCTATCAATAGTTCTTCATGGTGAGGAAGTGCAAGGAATGGAACAACAACACGTTTAAGCAACGAAGCGGATTACGGAGTAGAGCATACGTCGAGTCTCTCCTGACTTGGACAGTTCGTCTACGTTTCCTTCTCAGGCTTGGCCTGAGGCTCACATGTTAATGGGCGACGGGATGACGTTCTTCCTGAACAGCCCCGCAGTGGTCGAAATTTTATGTCTAGAGTCTCAATAGCACTTTCGTCCATTTTGGGCTTTGTTACTTGTTTCGCACCATTTGCAAGCATGTCAGAGCAATTCCTTGCGCAGGTCGATCTTAACGATTATCTGACTTCTAGTCGAGGGCTGGACACCAAAGGCCTCTCCTATGTTGGAAAAGTTTTTGTAAAGCTTCTGCCGGAATCCATTGACGATGCGCTAGCATACCTGCAGCAGACCTTTGGACGTTTTCGGTCCTACTTTGATGTCGCCGAATTCACTTCGACAAAGGACGTTATAAGCCTCCTCGACGCTGGTGCAGAGAAGGTTTTTATAACCGTGTCTCAATTTGAACAACTGAAGACTGTAGACAATGTGGATCAAAGCCGGTTCGTAGTTCACACTCACGGCGTAAACAAAGAACAGCTGGTGGAGAGTATCTCGGGATATCAAGTCGGTGTCTTCGCACAGGACTTGGAAGACAGTGAGACTTTGGATGCCTACCTTAAAGAGTACGGACGAGGTCGCCCTTCCGTGTTTGCTTCATTTCAAAAGCCGACCGTTGAAAAAGCCCTTCACATAGCTAGACTGTCTGCAATACCTATAGTACCCGCAACCAAGCTCACCGCAGATGCAAAAGCTCAACCCGAACTCATACCAATTGCAAAGCTTCTACTTGCCAATGTAACGAGCGACAGACCTGACGGCCTTTACACAACCTTGGTAACGGACGAGAGAGGTATAGCACTGGGCTTGGTATACAGCAGTGAAGAAAGCGTTGCGGAAAGTTTGCGTACTGGCAGGGGGGTGTACCAGAGTCGCAAGAGGGGCCTATGGTACAAGGGAGATAGCAGCGGCGACGTTCAAGAACTGATATTTGCGGGGGCGGATTGCGACAACGATTGTCTACGCTTCACGGTACGACAAAAGGGGAGAGGATTCTGTCATCTTGCTACTGCTACATGCTTCGGGCCGTACCAAGGCCTTTCCAAGCTCCAACAGACGCTTGTGAGCCGAAAGGCGTCTGCGCCTTCTGGCTCATACACAGCGCGGCTTTTCAATGACACCAAGCTGCTGGAAGCCAAGATTCGGGAGGAAGCAGGCGAGCTCTGCGAGGCTATCAACCCACAAGAGATTGCTTTCGAAGCTGCCGACCTTCTTTACTTCGTATTAACGAAATGCATTGGCAGCGGCGTTACACTAGAAGACATAGAGCGCAATCTGGACGCTAAGAGTGTCAAGGTCAAGCGACGTAAAGGTGATGCAAAAGAACCGTCGACTTCAACAGTGCACAACGACGGAAGCATCAACGGAGCGGCCACTGAGAGTAGCCAGAGTAGAAGCACGACAGAGATGATAAAGGAAGCCACTTCAGCCCCAAAGAGCAAAGATGATCCTGCTGGTACGAAAGACGGTTTGATACAGATGCGGAGGTACGTTACCTCAGAGGTCTCACCTACCGAGGTCCAAGAGGCTCTGAAGCGACCGTCTCAGCGTTCCACAGAAAAGATTATGGCGATAGTCAACCCAATCATCAAAGACGTACAGGAGCGAGGAGACAATGCGCTCCTCGAATATACGCACAGATTCGAGAAGGCGACGTCGCTCACCTCTCCAGTGATTCGAGCTCCCTTCCCTAAGGAGCTCATGCGGCTGCCGGAGGAGATCATCCACGCGATAGACGTGTCTTTCGAGAACATTAGAAGCTTTCACGCCGCACAGAAAGAAGAGAAGCCGCTCGTCGTGGAGACAATGCCAGGCGTGGTCTGCTCACGGTTCTCTCGACCTATTGAAAGAGTCGGTCTCTACGTGCCTGGCGGCACCGCTGTACTGCCATCTACTGCCCTAATGCTGGGCGTACCAGCTATGGTCGCTGGCTGCAAGAAGATAGTCATTGCTTCGCCACCGCGGTCAGATGGCTCAATCACCCCCGAAATTGTTTACGTGGCCCACAAGATTGGCGCCGAGAGCATTGTGCTAGCCGGCGGTGCCCAAGCTGTAGCTGCAATGGCTTATGGTACAGAAAGCGTTACCAAGGTGGACAAGATTCTTGGCCCTGGGAATCAATTCGTGACTGCAGGGAAGATGGTGGTCTCCAACGACACAGGTGCCGGCGTGTCCATCGATATGCCGGCTGGCCCTAGCGAGGTCCTTGTAGTAGCGGATGCAACGGCAAACCCCGCGTTTGTTGCGTCCGACCTTCTGAGTCAGGCGGAGCATGGTGTTGATTCTCAAGTGGTCCTTATTGCGGTGGACTTGAGCGAACAGCAACTTGCTGCTATCGAGGAGGAGCTTCACAAACAAGCAAATGCTCTTCCTAGGGTGGATATCATTAGAGGCGCTATAGAGCACTCTGTTACCCTTGTGGTAAAGACTGTCCAGGAGGCCATGGAGTTGAGCAATCTGTATGCTCCGGAACATCTCATCCTACAAGTGAAGGATGCTCAACGAACAGCGGGACTTGTGGAGAACGCAGGCAGCGTCTTCATCGGTGAATGGACACCTGAAAGTGTAGGGGATTATTCGGCGGGTGTTAATCATTCTCTGCGTAAGTGGTTCACGGTGCTTTACCCTATCACCCGTGTACATAACTAACAGTTTGCCTAATTCAGCTACGTATGGATATGCGAAGCAATACTCTGGAGTAAATCTTGGCTCATTCATCAAGCACATCACAAGCTCCAATGTCACTCCGCAGGGCCTTCGCAATGTCGGGCAAGCGGTTATGCAATTGGCAAAGGTGGAGGAATTAGAAGCCCATAGGCGTGCGGTCAGCATACGATTGGCACATCTGGATCAAAACTGTACCTAAACAAAGAAGTAGCCGAGAGCAGCGCCCTCTTGAGGTATAGAGTTGGCGCGAGTCATGCCAACGGTGCAGAAATCTCCCAATCATCATTGAAAAGCACCCTGCAAGAGCATGAAAAATACGGCAGCCGCAAGGCTCGGCTTCTGCGTATCCCAATTCATACAATTCAGCGCTCGCACAATAAAACCTCAGCTGCCTTCCGATCCTTAGGGGTTTTCTTGTTCATTGGGGGGTTGTGCTGTCCAAGCATCCGCTGTACGGATAATAGGTAGACTGATTCCGCCGCATATCTTGACAGAGCCGTATATATTGCAATAATTCGGCAGTTATTAATCTACGGCAGTACTACCCTGCGCTATTTGAGTTCACCGAGCGAGATGTTTAATCTGGTTAAGCATATATCTAGCGCCAAGAACATCTTCAACCGGTGCAAGATCCATGCTACCTTTTAACCGGTCCTCCTCCGCAGCCTCGAATAAAATATTCCATCAACCTACTCTCTCAAACAAGCTCCACTGCGGGTGTCCTTGAGACGGTGCCGTGAGAATCTGGGGTAGGTCTAGAGTTCTTTGTGCTTGATGGCGCGATCACAAATGGATTACGCGACGTGCACTCCAAAAGGTCCTACTTTACCCACTAGTGGTTCATTTGAGCTTGTTCCGTTTGGTACTTGATGAAACGTGGATCATCCAATCCTTACCATCTTATAGACAATATACTCCACACCTTAGTGACGCCCACAACTCCTGAGCATGCCATCCCAAGCTCTCACGGTTAGTCTGTCTTCATGACAACCAATCCAGCACGCCGCGTGGCTTGTGTTATGGAGGCTCAGTCCTCAAACCGGTCCTGTGGCCGTTGCATCAATCTATTTCTCAATCCGATATGGCCTCGTTCTCGTAACGGCCATTGAGCCTAACTTTCGAGCTGCTCCTAACCGTCGCTCTTCTACGCGGGTAATTCGTCGCAATCTATTTCGTTGCACGCGGACGCGGAGTGGATGGTCAGTCCTCTGGTGTTCCTAGCAAATAAGTCAAGCGTTGCCCTTCTGTGGCTCTATATATAATGACGGCAGGTGCCCGTTTCTGAATTGTTCTTCCTTTCCCTTCAGCCTACGCTCCTCAGCAATATCGTCCTTTACGGTCTTATCACTTTCACTTTTCTAGAAGGCATTCAATTGCCTCTTGTCCAACATGCAGCAGGCTACACTCTACGCGCTACTTCTTTCGGTGATTCCTGTCACTCTGGCCCAGCAGACTGTCTGGGGCCAATGTGGCGGTAATGGCTGGACTGGAGCTACCACTTGCGTTGCCGGCACCTACTGCAGCAAGCAAAACGATTGGTACTCCCAATGTGTTCCTGGGGCTGCCACAACCACAGCCACTCCACCCAGGACCACGACTTCTATCAGGACCACAGCCGCTCCGGTGTCCTCCAGCCGCCCGTCTAGCGCTCCTCCGCCGCCAGCAAGCAGTGCTCCTCCTACCAGCGGCAACACGCTTGATGCCAAGATGAAGGCTCGTGGTAAGAAGTACATGGGCGTTGCTACCGACCAAAACCGCCTGAGCATCAGTCAGAATGCCGCCATCATACAGCGCGAGTTCGGCTGCGTTACGCCCGAGAACAGCATGAAGTGGGAATCCCTTGAGAGGACCCAGAACGTCTTCTCCTTCACTACCTCCGACTACCTTGCCAGTTGGGCCAAGACAAACAACAAGCTTATCCGTGGTCACACCCTTGTCTGGCACTCGCAGTTGCCAAGCTGGGTTTCCAGCATTACCAACCCCACGACTCTTTCCAGTGTCATGGTCAATCACATCACCAAGGTTATGACCCAGTACAAAGGCCAGATATATGCGTGGGATGTTTGCAATGAAGTCTTCGGCGAGAACGGTCAGCTTCGCACTGACTCTCCCTTCAACAAAGTCTTGGGTGATGCCTACATTAAAACTGCTTTCCAAACCGCTCGTTCGGTGGATCCCAACGCTAAGCTATACCTGAATGACTACAAGTAAGTCCCAAAATTACCTGACCATTGGCATGGCTATAAGCTAACGGTTCAATAGCTTGGACCAACCTACCTACGCGAAGACCACTGGGTTCGTCTCCAACCTCCAGAAGTGGAAGGCTGCTGGAGCTCCAATTGACGGCGCCGGTTCTCAGGCGCACTTGACTGCGGGTCTCGCCTCTCAAGCCGCTGCTGCCCTCAAAGTTGTCTGCTCTGCTACCGATGAATGCGCCATCACTGAGCTGGACATCGTTGGTGCTGCTCCTACTGATTATGTGAATGCAGTCATGGCCTGCGTTAACATTGCGAACTGCGTTGGTGTCACTGTTTGGGGCGTTCGTGACCCTGACAGCTGGAGAGCCTCGAACAACCCGCTCCTTTGGGATTCCAACTTCAATCCCAAACCTGCCTACACCGCTGTTATGAACGCTTTGTAAGAGGCTACCTTTGGAGATCGTTCTGGTTTGGGAGTTTTGCGAATCAAAAAAGCCTACTTTTGGACGAGTTTCTTTGTATATAGTAAAGCATACTGCAGCTTCAATTAATGTTGCTAACAATCTATATGTGCTTGCGAAGACAGCAGCAGGGCGAGTGTAGACCTGCTCTGACTTGCTAGAGAACATGTGCCATCCTGGATGCATTCTCATGTACTCGGCTCGACAGGGCTTTCTGTACAGTATACTATCAAAGTACGCTTATGGTGTTTGAAAACGGCGTCCACGAAACTGTCGGAGTTCAATTTTGAGCCCAGATATTGATGCCATCCCGCACTGAAAACTATTGTTGGTAGATAAGTCTGCTCCAAACACTCTCGATGTAAAGTCAAGCTTTGATGCATGGTTGATGTGGTGCGACCGATCGGGAAAAAGCGTGTGACGACCAATAATGATCAACTCATGGAGGCAGACTTGTGGGTTCATAACGAGTTCACTTCTGTTCCATCATTTTTCAGCCCGGTTGTAGCGACCACCGCAAACTCCATGTCCTCTGCTATTTGAGAGCTGCAGTTTAGACCGTTTTCGAGAGTCTTGTCACTCTTCGTTTGCAAAACGTTCTCTTCAGACTGTCGTCAGACGAGGCTCGATTGTCACTGATGCAGTTCATACGCTACACGGATTCGATGAGCGTTTGCCTGCTTCTTTCTGCTCGGTTTTGCCTCTCATAGTTATCCCAGACTGTTCGTTGGATCACCTCCGATCGGAGAGACGACAAACGCGTCGTTTTGCATGCACGACCGTGGAGACTCACCTAGCCGGCAAAGCCTCCTTCTCTCTTTTTCTACGCAACCAAAGCAGTTTCTAGCATAAGTATCAAGGCATTCACTCTCAATTTTCGCTCTTTTGAATTTTTGTTCAAGCTGAGTTGCAAGTCTGCCTCGGTAACACATACCCTTTGCATTCAGGGCACATACTCTTTCAACAGCCTCATACTTCTGTGTTTCGCAGTGTTGGTCCAACCGACGGCGAGCAGACTGCATTTTCCTTTGGTATCTTCCCGGAAAACAGTTAAAACCTGCCCGGACGGTTACCCAAAATTCCATTGAGCAAACCACATCTTCACGCTCTTCCAAGCTCAGCGCTTAGACGGCTATTGAAAAGCCATGGCGGACGGCAAGCGGAGTATGCCAATCGACGCTCGCAGCGGTCGACCGGGACGAGACAGGGGGTTTGTTAGAACAAGCACTCGCCTACAAGCTAATGTGACCCCGCGACTCATCGCGGTCATGGAGAGATCAAGGCTGGAGACCAAAGCACGACTTGAGGCTGAAAGAGAAAGGGAGGCAGCGCTATCTCCGGTGTCCCCGGAGAAGAGTAGATCGCCGCTTCCAATGCAAGCTGATGCAGCTATCGATGGTGATCAGGCCATGGCTGATACTACAAAGGAGATGGAGATTGGGGAAGCGCTCTTCATCCAAGAAGAGGAGGAGGAGGAGGAGGAGGAGGAGGAGGAGGAGGAGGAGGCGGAGGGGGAGGCGGAGGCGGAGGCAGCACAGGGCGAAACGAGCGGGGACATTGCCGGTTACTCAGATACCGAGCGCAGCAATATGCTCGGAACTAAGCGAGTGCATGAGATTCAGAAGCCTAAAAGCATATGGGACCTGAAACCAAAGAAAAGATTAAGGCCAGCTACTTCCGCTACGTTATCAGACACAATACGAGGCGATGAAGATCGTCCTGAATGGTACAACAAGGTTGCGAAAAAGGATCTACATTCACGCAAGAAGGGCACAGGGGAGCTAGAAGCTACTCTAGGGCGGTTAGCAACGCTGATTGCTTCTTCAGTTACTATCGAGAATTCAGAGGGAAATTTCAACAATATACGGAAGGAGCTCCACAGACTCAAGTTCATCACTGTTGATCCAAGCTCTTTGAGAAAGGCACAGTTGCTACACAACAACGTGGGCTTGCCACGAATCTTTTCCCCGGGCCAGCAGAACACCCAATATCCTTGGGACATCGTTTCCGACGCGCGTGAGCTGTATGAGCAGTGGAAAGCAAAAGTCTTCGACACCGACCTTCTCAGGGGCATCAAAGTCATCAAAGCTAAGGGGTCGTCCGGTAAGAAAGCGAAGATGACCTATGGCCTCGACCAAACTCATGTTAGATGGAGATGCAATTTCTTTGGCAATGGTCACTTGATTAACGGGCAGTGGTGGCCTCTACAAATTTGTGCCCTGCGCGACGGCGCCCACGGTGCACCTCAAGCGGGTATTTCTGGAAAAGACGGACAAGGCGCCTACTCCGTAGTGGTCGCGGCCAGTCAGTATGCCGATATCGATCAGGGCAATCTGCTCGAATATTGCGGCACGGATAGCACTTCTAGTGAACCCTCGCGAGACACAAAATTACTTTTGGACTCTCAGATCTCACAAAAACCAGTGCGAGTCCTACGCTCATCCACCTCGGAAAAGAGCGGGGTTTACAAACCTGTGAGGGGACTCCGTTACGACGGGCTATACCGGGTTGAGTCGTACGAAATACTTGTCCCCGAAAAAGCCGTTTATCGGTTCAGACTCCTTCGACTCCCAGATCAACCTCCGATCCGCGCTTTTGGAATTGAGGCAAGACCAACAGTAGAAGAACTGGCGGCTTACGATCACTTCAGACAGCAGCGGGGCTCTTCGTGAAGAACTAGATGGTAACGATTAAAGATGTTTTCGTGTGAAAAGCGTTTCGAGATTATCAGTGATGGCGGACTGGACGATAGCAACTTCCAAGGATGGGTTTTCTGCCTGACAAGACATGCAGGAACAACTCTGAGCGAAGTCCTAGCAAGTGGAAAAAGCTTGGTGGATTTTTACAGCTAGCTGGGGATAGGGGCACTTTTCCTTTGGTTGCTTTACTTCATGCTACTCCATTCACCACCCAAGCATACAGATGTTGAACTGTTCTGGAGTCAGAAACTAATCCAGTGAGAATCACTCATGCTCACTTCTTTACCACTCTGTTTTACCTTGGCTTGCATAGCTCTCATATTGCCCTCTCAAAGGAAACAGCGCAGGTAGAACGGACCACGGCCTGCTCCATAGTGATGCACTTTCAAGTAAGTGTTTATTGATACATGTGCATATGCAAGCTTCTAGGGAGTCAACATCACAAGCCAACTTTTCCAGGAGTGACAAATGGTTCTTACCGATCTACCGGTTTCTGAGGAACCTACAAAACGTAAAGCTCCACGCACGATGCGCAGACCTTCCACCCTGGCAAATGGGAAACCAAGCTATAGGATTGCTGCAGTCTATACACCATTCTTCTCTGGACTTCTGATATCCTCTGGCAACAAAGCTACTTTTTCGTGGAAGAGAATGTTCGCCCTCTGCCACACTCCTGACGCCGCCCTCTCCTTTAGCTGCAACAGGCTAGGCAAGAGGTCTTGGCTAAAGGCCTCACTTGCCTCTCTTGGTAGCAAACTCGGCAAGTGATCAATTGATATAACGCTCAATAGAGGTTTCGAGTAGCCCTCAACGGGAACGGTAGGGTTGTCAAAGGTTGTGTTGATGCTGTATATGGGAATTGGGTTGTGCGGGTTCGTGGTGTCGCAACTAACATCGCAGACCACGCTGAGTTTGCGGTCCGGTGAGGACAAAGATTCCTTGTTCAGGAACGGCGGGATTGGTTGAGAAAGATAAATGCAGTTGACAAAGATATCGCTCGCGACGATTTCCGAGAAGGGCCCACCCTTCGCTGTCTCGGCCATATCCCACTTGAGGATATTTTCTTCCGGGATCCCAACTTTCTGGCACAGCTCTACTGCACCCCTACCACATCTACCCAGTGCGCCTATCACAAGGACGGAAGGCTTGCGACCGGCTATTTCCTGACCCTTAGCAATGTCTGCCTTAATGTCATCGATTAACAGGCCTTCATTCGCGTAGGGTTGCACACCAGGCAATTTCTCCCCATTGGGATGCCCCAGCTGCCACGCCCAAGTTCTTACTGCCAAAGCAGCACCAGCAAACCCAGCGTGGTAGCCAAATGCAGCAACTCGTCTACCCGACTCGTCCTGCAGAAATTCCAAGTCCAGCAGGGTGCCACCGCCTCTAGGAAACCTGCTAAGCACGTTCTGCCAGCCACCCTGCTCCTTGTAACAGTGAGCGAATTGCACATGCGTATGCTTGAGTGGGAATGATTCTTCGGGTAGCTCTTTCAAGCCAACGATGATGTGATCAGCAGGGGCTTCGGGCCAGCTGCCCTCGGGCACAAGCGTTGCGCCAACTTTCTCAAACTCTTCGTCCTCGAAGATGCGTACGGGGGAGCGTTCGACATGCACGGTATAGCCAGCTTTGATGAGGGCTGCAGTGGTGGTTGGAGTGAGGCAGGAGCGGTGTTCAAGAGGTTTGGTTTCGGAGCGGAGGTGAAGGGTCGACATGTTCAGACGTAACGGTACGTGGGAAGATAGCGATCGGGAAGGATATTAACAGGAATTGATCAATTGAATTCTCCTCTGGTGGGTGTACGAACGAAAACCTTATTAGTTGTTTCGTCCTTTCTGCCGTGACTCTACGCAATTTGGAAGCTCACCGCCTCAACTCAGTGGACCCTTGACCGAAGCCTCTTCCTCCTGTGTACCTGACCTCTATTTGAACCTATCTTAATCATGGTACAATATGTCTAAAGTCCCTTACAAAGTCAAGAAAGAGGCTTTCGTTTCCGGTCATGTAGGAGGTTCGGTATGGGAGATCAACGCTGTAACTCTAGTTGCGCCTGTAAGCGTTCTGAAACGTGGTGAACAAAGTCCATTGCAACTGATTGGCATAGTCCGCATATCTGTTATGGGCCGCTTTACAATCACGGCATGGCTTCTTTGAAGCTAGCAACGCGGCAGCGTACATTGCAGATCTCCTCTTAAATGTTTGCATGATCTTATTTGCGACTACAATATACGCTACGGATGTGTTTCTTCTCAATTGTCTCCTTATTGGAACCGCAACTGCCGTCTACTTTCTTCCATCTGCAAGCTCCTCGCAAAAGTCCAAGAAGGCGGCACTCCCGAAAGGCGAGTCCCGCGATCAACATAGCTCAGCAGTCACGCCGGATCCGCTTCCAGTCAAGCCATTCATCACTGCCTATCGAGGGGGGATGATGATTGTTACTTGTATAGCAATTCTCGCTGTAGACTTTAAAGTCTTCCCACGTCGCTTCGCGAAGGTGGAGAACTGGGGCACCTCGCTGATGGATATGGGTGTTGGCTCTTTCGTCTTTGCTGCGGGCTCAATGGCCGCACGGACAACCTTACTTGATAGACGTAGAGGGAAAGCAGCTTCCTTTGCTTCTCGGCTCTTAGCCTCGATGCGCCATTGCGTTCCACTGCTGGTACTCGGGGTTATTCGACTTTACAGCGTCAAAGGACTGGATTATGCGGAACACGTCACTGAGTATGGTGTTCACTGGAACTTCTTCTTTACCCTTGCGTTTCTTCCGCCACTCACAACGCTTTTCCAAAGCGCTTTTGACATGATACCCTCCTACGCAATATTGGCCTTGATGCTGTCCGGTGTTTACGAGGTACTCTTGGACTTTACTGAGTTGAAGGGGTATATCATAGCGGCACCGAGGACGAACCTGATTTCCATGAACCGCGAGGGCATATTCTCTTTCTGGGGGTATCTGGCTATCTTCCTTGCTGGTCAGGGGACTGGTATGATTATTCTACCGCGGGATATGGAGCCTGCGACACTTCCTCCTAAAGCACGTATGAGCGCACCAAAGAACGGTCGGCTGCTCGCCCGGCTGGGTTCGTGGGCCGGAGCTTGGTGTTTGGCGTACTCTATCTCTACTAGTTACTATGGTTTCGGTCTGCAAGTTTCACGACGGCTTGCAAACTTCCCATACTTTGTATGGGTGGTCGCATTTAACTCCTGCCAGCTGTTCCTCTACTGCCTGGTTGAGACCTTGATGTTTCCAGGAATTTTCGAAGCGAGCAATGAGGCCATAGAGAAGAGACGCATCAAAGATGCTACTAGTCGGGTTCTCAACGCCATGAACAGAAATGGTCTTGTCCTTTTCCTCCTGGCGAACTTAACGACAGGCTTGGTGAACTTGACCCTGCCTACACTCGACATGAGTTCGACACAAGCAATTGGCATACTGATCGCACATATAACCGTTGTCTCTGCAGTTGGGTTGGTCCTAGACAGATACAATATCTCGATCAAATTGTAAGATAGAATTGCGTGCCGTAGATTGGCTGAACTGAAGCACCTAGAATGAAAGCGACTGGATGCTCAACGGCCTTGCTTGCCTTAGCTGTTAGGCACCAACAATTAAGCGCGTTTCTACATGGACATCAAGGTTCTCAGCAATCTTTCTGCAACAAGCTACTAGCATCAGGCACTGAAGAAAACAGGTCCACTGCCTTTCTCTGCTCCCCGCAATGTCAGGGTCAATGCCTACACCGATGGCGAAGCGACGCCGCCTCGAAAACGCCTACATCACTTTGTCAAAGCCTTTTCGTACACCACTCTTAACTCAATCCAAATCTCAGCAAGCATGTCCTTCCGCAGGTCCAACGCTTACAAGAACGCCAGCACCTATATGCTCACCAGAGTTGAATAACAGTAGACACCCGTCTGCAACTAAAACCGTCCGCAATGGTGGCACCTCCATTTCCTTCCTACAAACTGATTCGGTCGCAAGCGCCCTGCAACAGCAGCTCCGGCAACTCGAGGCTCAATTAATAGCCCTTCGCTACGAAGTCGATACCTTCACGCAAGCTCGCTCGATTTTATCTGCGCACAAAAGTGACGAGCTCGAAGGGCTGATTATCAAGTGGAAAAGGGCAAGCAGAGAAGCGGCGGACGCGATGTTTGCAAGTGTTAAGGATCGGGTAACAAGGACGGGCGGAGTTGGTGCCTGGAGAGAACGGGAGAAAAGATCTAGGAGCTTGCAAGAGCAGTGGGAAAGAGAAGATAGGGATGCGGAAAGGAGGAAGGCAAAATCAAGGCAATGCAGAGAGCGAAAAGCGCTTGAGGGCCGCATGAAGCAAGCCACGGACGAGAAGATCCTGGATGACTCTGAAGAGGATAGCACTGCAGAAGAGGAGGTGGATGATGATTTTGAACAGCATGAGGAAGAGTCGGACCCAAGTGTAGGAACGATTAGAGAGGTTAGAGAGCATGTTTGTAAGGATCATGAAGATGATGATGTGGGTTACATCTGTACTGGCCCTCGGTCCCATTTCATACTAACAGTGGGGAGACATACACCATGGAAATGATGCTCCGGACACTTCATATCGATCTGAAGCTTGTTGGGTGGAGCAGCGACTTACAGCAGTGGCTGGACTGATGATCAGTCCGCGCTGTTCTGCTGAGGGTACCCTTGTCTGATCGAGAAGGATCCCTGTGACGATGGGCTGTCAAAAATGAATGACGGAACCCGACAAACCGTAGTTTATCTCTGGAACTCCTGGTTTTCAAAGTGTACAGTTCATGAGGCATGGCTCCAAACACTTTATACAGGCTCAATATCGGGTAACTTGCACGATAAGGACAACAGGAGATCCCTGTTACATTCGGCGTCAAGGCAGTATAGCGTGACTTCACTTGCTTTGTGGCTGTAACACATGTTTAGTTCCTAATGCGTACATTTCAACATAGTGCAGCGTGTAAGCTTGCATTGCTGGTAAAATCTCCTTCGTTACCGTTTGCTCATTGCTACCACATTCCTCAGTGTCCCAAAAGTGAGGACATCGGCAATCCTGTTGGTCCCTGCGAACAACATCACCAACCTATCCACGCCACAGCCAAAGCCTGCCGTTGGTGGCAGACCCCATTCCAATACTTCCAAGTAATTCTCGTCGACGTCGACTTTGCCGTCCGGATCTACGGCATGCGACATCCCCAATTGTCGCATGCGACGCTGCATAACGAATTTTCTCCGCTGCTCGAATGGCGAGTTCTCCTCTTCGTAGGCATTGACGTACTCGCGGCCATTGATAAACAGCTCAATTCTGGCGGCAACCTTCTGGCCAGTGCTTGGGTCAATATAAGTTTTCGCTAATGGCGACAGACATTCTGGGTGTTCCGTGACGAAGGTAGGCGCCTCGCATAAAGGTTCTAAGAAATGAACGGCAAGCTCGTCCACCAGTCGTGGAAGAGTGTGGGAGGAAGGAATGGCTATGTTCATTGCTTTGAACAGCAAGATGAGCTCTTCCACTGCATTTGGCGACTCTAGATTGGGCAGCTTGTAAGTATGAGTTCCCGGAATTCCTGATGCTTGTATTCGTGCCTCAACGGTAGGTATAAATGGCAGCTGTCGGAAGGGCCGTGAGAAGCCTACCTGAACGTCCGGCAGTGAAGCCAATGTGTGCCTCTTGAGCTCGGACACATGAGCTGCTAGCCGTACAAAGAGTATCTCTGTCATTGAGATCAAGTCCGATAGCGTAGCAAAGGGCATGTAGAATTCGCATATCGTAAACTCCGGATTGTGTGTCAGGTCAACCCCTTCGTTTCTGAAGGCAGGGCCTATCTCGTAGATCCGCCCCATGTTCGCCGTAATGAGCCTTTTCAGGAAAAGCTCTGGAGCTATTCGCAGTGTGAGCAGTGTGTTCTCGAATTCTGTAGCCCTAGTCTCGAAGGGTCGAGCAATTGCTCCTCCTGCTCCGGCCGTAATCAGAGGAGTGTTTACACGTATGAAGTCTTGTGCCTCGAAAAAGTCTTGGAGAAACTTCTCAATATGATGTCGAAGCCGTACGGTATCCGCCAACATAGGGCGGGTAAGCAAGTCCAGATGCCGTTTCCTCGCTCTGGTCTCCACGTCCGCCAAGTCTCCGGGTATCTGATGCAAGGATGGCGCGAGCATCTGGGGCAGTTCTGTTGCCAGAACAGAAAGTTCACCCCGATCCGAACGATGGGGATAACCTGTTATCGCTAGAAACGATCAGTGGCCGTCTTATGTGTGGACTTTTTTGACCTACAGAACCAATCCCCTTTTCTCATAATCCGTATCATTGATTTCCATTCTTCCTTACTCACACCATTCTCCTCAAGTATTCGGAAATTACATAGGCCTTGTATTGATTCCCGTCCATCTACCAGGTCAAAGAAGGCGAGCTTCGAGCCCGCTGTTCGACAGGAGCTGACTCTACCTACCCCAGTTAGGCGCCCTGTTACTCGGCCTAAGACACCACACGTCTGCCATACCGAATACTGTAACCTTCACATCCTTGATGGTCTGCTTTTCCTTCAGCGACTCGAAATGCGTTCGGAACCTTTTAGTCGTCCATCGTGCGTCGTCGTCAACTTTTGGTAACCGTGGATAATAGTCTTCAAGCTTGCCGTTTTCTTGGAGCTGCTCCAAGCGTTTCTCGTAGTCTGGAGTGGCATCGAGCAGACAGCATCTAGAATGACCAATAGCTCGCTGAAAGGCTAGGAAGAAGGAGGTATGCGCCGTGGAAAGCGTTGGACGAAGGTGCGATAACAGGTATGGCCGAAGGAACTGACAATGAATCCTGCTCATCGCTTTTCTTTATCAGTGTGTGCCACATCAAAGCTTACGGGGTAGATCTTGCTAAGAATTAGAAAAATAATCAGTAGAGGTGCATAGCATTCTCATTGTCCACTAAAGCAGACATCATTCGCAGCGGTTCGGCATGCAACTCATCATATCAAGTAGAAGCATTATAAATACTGATGAGAAATCAGTGAGCTGACCTTCCGGCGACTGGACGTTTTCTATTGCGCAATTGGTACTCGTTGTGCGCATCACAAGTGACAAAGTTCAAAGTTGATATATCAACAACAGCACGTGACGATGACCGTCCAAGCTCCGGACCTTCTTTGCAAGGTCGACACTAGCCATTCTTACTTATCGAGAGAGATGCTATTATCACTGCGCAACAGAGCCGCACAGCATCCAAGTCCGCTTCATTCTTCTACTCGACCAGAATTTCTTTCATCTAACTCCTTGACGACCATCAAATCACCGTCCATTCCAACATGTCGTTCCTCTTCGGTGGCCGGCCGCAACCCTCTTCGGAGCAGAAGATTGCTGCTGCAGAAACAGAAATTGAGATGGTATCCGACATGTTCAACCGGTATGTAGCCTGTCTTTACCTGTCCTCTCTTCCCTCGTGTCATCCATTGCCTTTGGTTTGAACGTCGCTAACATCGAATCCAGGCTAGTCTCATCCTGCACGAAGAAATGTATACCGACCGATTACCGGGAATCCGACCTCAACAAGGGTGAGAGTGTGTGCCTGGACCGATGTGTAGCCAAGTTCTTCGAGGTCAACGTCAAAGTGAGCGAGAAGATGCAGGGTGAGAGTGCGGGAAGGGCAGGAGGGGTCGGTGGGTTTGGGATGTAAAGTTCAATTTCTCGACTCCCTGTAGCAGTGCTTCTAACGCCTGCCTGTTTGTCAAGAGACACTGAGCGTCTGTCTCGTGAGTTATCTTGGTTTTCTGAAGCCTTGTAACAGAGCAGTTCAGAAGTGCCCTGAAGACCGAGAGAAGATACTTGCATGGCAAGGGAGACGCGTTGGGTATCACCTCATCATTTTCTCATATGGCCGAAGGCGTTTTCTGAGAAATAGGTATAATAATTGTCACTAAGCGCTATCGTTCTTTTAAGGGGAATCCGGGGTCAGTAGTTGTACAACAGATTTATACCAACCAGTAGCTGGCTCTACAGGTGCGGGTACAATTTGGCTTTGATATCTAAGGCAGTTGCTGTAGAGGACACTGATTTACTATAACATGGATAAAGTTGTAATTGCCCCCAGGCATTTATCTACAGCTGGCTTTCCTTGCAGCCTGATTGGATATTATTAAACGGTGTATTTAATAGGTGGTCAGCTCAGGACTGCCAGGAGCAGGTGGAAAAGAAAACCTTGTCTGAACAAAGACCTTCTGCATGTGATCCTCCTTCTTTTCAAACTTGTAGTACACCTTGTCGATATCCTCCATACGGCATCTATGAGTAACCATCCTGAGAGGATCGATCTTGCCTTCTTGTATCATTTTGAGGAGCTTCTCCCAGTACAGGTGCACTGGCGCCTGGCCATTGCCGATGAGACGAACACCACGCTCCATGAGGGAGCCAATGTTGAAGTGATTGGTGAAGCCAACATACACACCCGTAATGCCGACACGGCCGTAGTTCTTGACACTTGTGATCATCTCGTTGAGGATTTCACTAGTGTCAGTTTCCATACCAAGAAGCATTTCGAAGTAGTGTGCCCAGCCCTTTGCGTACTCGCCAGCTACGCATTCGAGTGCGACATCGGGACCACCATGAACCATCTCCTTGAGTTTGGCGGTGATACTAGTACCACGAGGCAGTTCGGAGAAGTTGACGGTTTCGATCCTCGGCTCCTTAGACTTGCAAAAGTCCAATCGCCAGTTGTTGTCGATCAAAATGACTCGCGACGCACCATTCAGGAAGGCGAAGTCAGCGCACATCTGGCCGATGGGGCCCGCACCCCAGATGGCAACGACGTCACCCTCTTTAACGCCAGTGTCAACCACACAATTCCAGGAGGTGGAGACAACGTCGGAGAGGTAGAGTCCCTTCTCGTCTGGAACATCCTCTGGAAGTTTCAGGAGGTTGACATCGCCATACGGAACACGGGCATACTCGGCTTGACCGCCAGCGAAGCCACCAGTAAAGTGTGAGTACCCGAACATGCCAGCCGTCCGGCCCCCATACATCGCGTTCTCGATGGTGTTGGCATTGGTACGCTCACATTGCGAAGAGAGCTTCTGCTTGCAGTACATGCATTCACCGCAGGCGATCTGGAAGGATGCCACCACCCTGTCTCCAGGCTTAACGTTCTTGACGGCGTCGCCTACTTGATCGACAACACCGCAGAATTCGTGACCGAGGATGTCGCCCTTTTGAAGCTCGACGACGGTTCCGTGAAGAAGATGAAGGTCGCTCCCGCATACAGTGCTTCCAGTAACCTTCAATATAACATCGCGAGGTTCTATGATCTTTGGCTTGGGTACCTCCACTACCATACGTCAGGATACGTGCAAGTCTATCAATGACTAAGACCTACAAATTTCAACCGAGTTCTTTCCCATCCAGGCCAGCGCCTTCATCTTTTCAGACGGGTCGCCATACTTCTCGCGGTTGTTTTCGGGGTTGGTAACATCTTGCTCAGTGACTGCGTTGTCACCATGACCTATGTATTGCTCGGCCTTCAAGGCCGCCTGTGACATAGCCATGCTTGCGGTACTGTGTCTTCTGAGATAAAATGAGTAGACTGAAGATGTTTGAGATGGGTACAAAGATGAATCAGATGGACATTTGGAGTACAAGTGGGGTGAACGAGCTACATATAGACTCAACAGTGCCCGCGAGCATCTACGTCATGAGCCGAAGCGCTCATAGGTGCTTTCGAAGTACCGAAAACTCCAACTTTAGACCGCGCCGACGGTCCCCACCAACTAGAACCTAGCAAGGCGCTGTGTAGAGAAGAGCGAATAGAAGAGCAAAGGATGACCGGCAAGCGTCATTGACCATAGCCAACCTCAGGCATTGTGCACAGTTAAGACGCTTACCACACAGGGTTGTCAGTCTGGTAGCCATTCACAACCGTTACGAGCGAATACCACCAAGAGGTGCGACAGCACCTTGGCCTTGCTCTCCCTTGGTCTCTTCCCACCAAGAGTACTAAGGCAATTCAGCTAGCTCCGGTCATTGTTCGTGACTGACGTCAGGAAAATATCGAAAAGTTGGGGATTCCCATGGTAACCCCGCCAAAGCACATGGCTGCCGGTTACCGAGGCGTGCGCTAAACGACGGGAATTAGCCGCTCAACGCGCTACCTTACCTGAATAAACGGCGATACGCTCCTAGTCTAACATCATGAATTGGCAATCGATGTTCGCTCCACCTGGAGCACCTGACGGTTTGTATTGATCAGCTCCAGTTGCGTTTTACTTCACTAAGTGTATTCAGTGTTGCAATCATAGTGTGCATGCTAGGTATGTTGTTGAGCCGCAACCGTGTCAGGACTCGGTATTTTCGCCAATTGAACGCTCAATCAAATCCTGTGCGACGCATGTGCTTAAATGCTTTCTGTCAAAGTCCTGAGATCTCAGCTGCTTGACTTCAACATGTGCGATCTTTGGCGAGCTCAAGCTTTCAGACGCTGCCAGATGCAGTTTTCCACAAGGGAGGGAGCGTCTGCTCTTAAGTTTGTTTTTCTGTGGAAGGTCTGAGGCCAGTGCAGAGTTTGGATACAGTCTGCATCGTCGCCATCGATTTGGTTTTGTGGATTCGGGAACGGCTTGCTCAAGGAAATAGGATTTCTTGCTTATCACTCGAGACCCATGACTCCCCAGTCCGTAGCACAAGGTTAGTCATGGGCCACAGTCCTGATTCAATGGAGTGGCTTCAACGACACTTGATGCAGTCGGTCGTTTGATTCATGGTCTCGGCACGATTGGAGGGGATAGCTCGGTGTATGTTCTGGCGCGAAGGTCGATTCCTGGATTCGTGTGCGTCGTGCATAGAATCACTTGTCAATAGTGGATCGACCTGTCCGCTATTGAGTCACCTTTCCCACTCATGCATACGCCAAACTACACATATTTGAGCTCAATGGCAGAGAGCTTTATTTAAGCCTGTAATAGGATATTTGACAGAGTGCGCCACTACAATCCACGGGCAATTTCCCTTACGCTTGCTCAAAGCAAGCAAATTTCTTCGCACCAAAAGAAGATGTGTAGCAAGCCGACAGCTGCAACGAGGACAGTTTGAGTGGATGGGTAAAGAGAAGCCGTCCCTCACGACGGCTGATATCGTTTCCAACGAATTGTTCACAACGCTGCCTACAGGCTATCTCACCTTCTGTGTTCCGGACGGTTGCCGTGGTCATACTTTGCAAGCATTTGTGCAAGACTCCCCTTTAGTTATCATTAACACCAGCAAAGTCGATTTCGCCGGCCATTCGTCCATCACGTCGCCCTGACACAATAAAACACTTCCCAGCCGTCAGAGACTTTTTCAACCCTCCGCATTTCGGTCATACGAAGCATCTGCATCGAGTCTGCGTCAAGATAATGCGGAATTAGGCATCTTTTGAAATAATATTATTTAGAGCCGCGAAAGAGAGCACTCAAGAGTGAGAACGGGGATCTTGCTGTACAGTACGAGGAGCTATAGCCAGATGGAAGTCGACAAAGTACCCATTCGTACATGCTGGACAGTTGCTAGTGCGCCGAGACCGACGGTGATTCATGGATTAAACAGTTAGGCACCATTCGAGCGAACATTGTTACCGGGAACTCAATACTGCAAGCCGAGTAACAAGGACGATGTATATTGGTTCATGGCATGCTCCATAGGCAGAACTTATCCAGATGACTTACGAGATGTCTCCATCATCGCATGCCGCACGAAACGTAGCAACAATCGCCGGTTCCGAACAATAAGTGGACAAATTGTAATTGCACTGCAGAAAGCGTTTTGGCTGCGAAAGCGAAGTTTTGAGGTTTCTTCTACCGGGATGCACTGAAGTACATTCTACTGCGTTGGAGGAGCGCAGGGCTTGGGATTCGTTACGCCCTTCAGTGGTGTTGGCTGGGGGTTCGTAACCGTTTAGAGCTGCCCTATTTGACTCTAGCTTCCGCAACTGAAGCATCCTCAAACCTACAGTAATCCTGTCAGGACGACTGGCGCCCTCAGCTACTCCTCGGTCGACCGACAACTTACCGACACCACCAAACCATCTTTGACGTTTTGCAGTGAAGAAAACGAGTGTGCGTCACACCGCTGCCCCTACCTTGTTCAACCCTTTCAAAGAACCCAAACTGAGTGCCAGACCTTGTGATCGACTTCGAATGCGGACGAAACCTGTGATAGGTCCGTTTTCGCCTTCCATCTCGATGCTTACATTAGCCAGAGCATCCTCCCCTATAGATCAGGTTAGTACGGAAGACTTGCAGGAAGCGCTTGGAAGAACCAACCGAATACACTTCTGGCGTACAGGTTTGCACTCAAAAACTGGCAATCACCCTTCATTGACGCTTCAGGTGTAAGACATTGCATATTTGTGCTTGCCTGCAATTGCTTCAAGAATTCTCGCAGCGACTTGGCCTTTGAGTTGATGTTCACCTTATTCTCCCATTCGAATTCGGTCCACATAGTCCGGAATTGCGTCTCTGTGCAGTAAGCGGGCTGGATATAGTCCATGATGTCTACGTGCACATCGTTGAGGATGACAACGTTATTTTCTGTTGCACTGGCACCCTCGTAGATGATGTTGCCAAAAATAACTCCGGTATCGGTTGAGGATACTTTAACCGTCGCTTGCACGTTCGCGAAATCGTGTGGACCTAGATTTTGCGTAGTTGGTCGTTCCACAACTTTCAGATCTCCTAGAGTCGCGAATTCAACCGAGAGATTCTGTAACGTCTCCGAAGTCTGGTTGACGAGTAGAACGTCCAGCACAATATCGAATTGGTGTACCTTGACGTATGCCTCGGCATAAACTGAATCCGAGAACCCGGTTAGTTGGACGACCTTACTGAGCTTGGACGAGAGGTCATCTGCGGCACTGTCACCTCCGGTAGCCTTCTCCAGATCGACCTCAATCTCGTCTGCTCCATCGAGCAGGGACTTTTTTGACAACTGTCGGATGGAGACCACATCATCGACTTGGATAGCACTCTTCGCTCTTTCAATGTCTGCCTTCTCCTTTCGCTTCTTTTCTTCGGCCTGGACCATGGTCCTGAAAGCTTGCCTCGTGCCTTCCAACCACACGTCTTCAAGATCCTTTTGTTCGGAAAAGTCCGCCAATGACCGCACACAGGACATAATCCGGTCCACTGAGTCCTCGTCGACCGGAGCCTTGACGAACTGTGACTGGCCCACACGGATTATGGATATCATAATAAGCATAGCTTCGGCCCGTAATGCATTTGTCCGTGCGGTATCTTGAGAAATATCGGCATGTCTTATCACAAGCTTTGTGAGTGTTGAGGAAAGAACAGTAGCCAGGTAATAGTCACCATCTAAGATGAGTTGTCTTAGCGGAGGCTTCTGAGCTGCTTTAACAGCATCTAGCTTCGCTTTCGCCGAGGTCTGACTGGTCAAAGCGCTTTCCGTGGCGTATGTACCATCTGCCAGGACCTTACGCGATCCGGTAGGTTTGGACTGCTTGGCATGTCCGTTTATGTGCTCTTTCTGCTCAGGTTCTCCGTTTTGCACCTCATCCAGGAGCCGCTGCTCCGATGCCAGTATAGGAATTTCACCTAAGCTTGCGCGTATCCGTTTCCAAGCATCCCGAATGTCGCTAGCCTCCAGAGAGTATTCGCCAACAATCCAAAGGGCACCGCGGTAGACCTTGCCGGCTCTCACCTCGCTCAACGTCGAAACGAGGCGTTCGACAATATGTTTTCTTAAGCTGGGGAACTTCTCGACAACCTCTTTGACAAATGAGATCACGTCAACAGCAGAGGCGTTGTTGAAGTCGGCTATGAAATCCATAAGTAAGTCCACGACACTGGCGGCAACCTCTGAGAATTTGATGGCGCATTGATGTATGGAATGTATCAGCAACGATCGATATTCCGAGCTCTGTGATTAGGACAATTAGTCGCCGATTTTTCGTTACGTCGGGTGACCAACCTTGTCAAATTGCTCATCTACTGTCTTCGATAGTTCTTTCTTGAGAAGCAGGACGACTTCTTCAACGTTCCGGCTGGAAACCATCTCCAAGGCGATCTTTAAACTCTTCTTCCGAACATCCAGATCAGGGCTTGACAGGACCCGCAAGACCTCCATGGTGAGATCATCTAATATGCCCTCATTCTTCTGACGTAGCTGGTCGACTTTGTCTAGGACGATGAGCTTCACGTTGTTGTCGGGTTCCTTCACAGCCAGTTCAATAAACTTTCCTGCCGCAGCCTTCACTGCTACAGGGTTGCTTGTTAATGCCGTCAAAGAAGATGCCGCCTCGTATACCACTGTTGCATGATCTGCTTCTAGTAGGTCGAATATTAGCCTGAGATACCGTGCCTATGCTCTTGTTAATCGAATCCTGCATACGGCCAAATTGAATGGCTTGCCTTGTTCTGCTGATTCGTGACTGCGTCCTTTCGTATGAACTCTAGCTCCGCTAATTGTAACAATTCGTCCGCGTTTGGGATACCATCGAAAACCGTACTCAGGTATTCCAAGGCCTTATCGTGACTAATAGACACTAACGCTGCAAAGGCGTTCCGCTTGCAGGTAGTATCGCTTTCGCTTTCCAGGAATTGGAATAGTAGATCGGGGGCGTCAGGAATCAAGTGCTCCGAGTGCTGGAAGATGGTCGCAATCGCGTACACTGCATTCTTCCTAACATATGCGTGCCTGTGTTCAAGGCATGACCTTGCCGGTGTAAGAAGGGGTTCAATGAGTTCCGGCTCACGAAGTTTGGTAAGGAACCGAAGTGTATTTCCGCGAATGTATTCGTTGGCATGCTGCAGGTCCATTCGAATGCCGTTGCTGCCAAGTCTCATCAGTGTACATCCCTACGCACGAGGTACCAGCGCTATCTACCAAACGAGGATCATCTCCTGCTTCAGCTTGCCATTGGCATCGTGCTTCGGGCATACCTCGTAGTAGAGGTACAAGAGCTTCTTCAGGGGCTTGTTCTTCGAAGGCATGACGAATCGAATGATGTGCATGAGGAGTTGTGGCATGGAGTCTCCATTCAGCATGATCGTCAATATCCGCTTCATCGTCTCTTGCTTTGTCTCATCTGTTCCTTTCTCCAACTGTGTCTTCAAGTCCTGGACGGAGGGCTGATCTGCCGCATTGTCCATGTGGACGAGACTGTATGCGTTATCTAAGAAGGTTGCCATGTTGTTGCTGTTGACCGCAATACAGGTTCAGAAGGTTCGGGTGCTGCCAGGAACGGAATTTGGGCGCAGCGGTAGAATTGTCTCTGAACCTAGATTTGAAATACGGTTGATGTCTCTCCAGGAGCCAGGACTGTAAGGGGGCTACTGCTCAAGCAGACAGCTATGCGAATGGGAGGTATGAAATGGCAGTGAGTGTAGAGGCCCGGACCTGCTGCGACAATGGTGCTTAGCTGTGTCTTCTGATGCCACGGGCGTGTTGTTGCAATGATATGCTAGAAGTAGCAGTGCATATGTGGGTGGACCCTTTGAGGATGTTCGGGATACCGTAGCCTTCAGGTGCTTCAAAATTGCGCACGGATCTTGCCGGCGTCGCTCGTTAAGCGACTACTACTCATCAACAACCGTCCAACAGTATTACGAAGGCAATAATCCATCTTCTCGCAAACATTCGATTAGTTCACTGGAATTTATCACAATCAAGCATGCCGGAAAGCGATCCCTTCTACGTTCGCTATTAGTAGGACCGCTTACCATCTACTAGAACTTGCAGATCAGCAACTGACAATGTCCCAGTTCGGGCCATTCAGGTCGGTTTGGTCATGAGTTTTTGGGTATGAAAAGCGAATCGAAGTTTTCTTGGGTTAGGAGCTGACTGACGGTAGAGTTTGATTTCCGAACCCTGGGAGACGGGCGAAGTGCATCTGCAAGATATGCCAATAACTCTAACTATCGTAACGATTCTTTGATTCGGAAAGAGAGTATGTTGCGTTCAGAATCAACTCTGGCGTTGACCTTCTTGCTAAGCTTTCTAGTGTGTGTTAGCTCTTCGCTCATCAATGAGATCAAACGTATCATCAGGGAGAGCGAGATTATGAAGCATGTACTGCCGACACCACTGGGGATAACGTACTGACACGCAGGCAGAGAAGATGATACAAAGTGGCCTCAAAAAAACAAGGATGGTCGCCAAGAGCTCGAGATTCGGTTGGGCAACGACCACATCTCCTTTGAGGTAGGTCAGGACTGTCAATCAGCGTTGCCAGAGCTAATTTTACCTGTAGACGGCAAAGATAGGCTCACTGCACGATGTGACTGAATCTGAAGACCCGGAAGGATTGCGAGTCTTCTACTACCTGGTCCAAGACCTTAAGGCTCTAGTCTTTTCACTGATATCACTCCACTTTAAGGTATGTCGAGAAGTACCCTTGACGTGGAAGTAGTGGGCAGAGCGCTGAGCATATACCGTAACAGATCAAGCCTATCTGAACACGTTTGACTCTCAGATTGGCGACTGCACAAAGACAACAGCCACGAAGCCCCCCTAGAATGGCGTTCTCCGTTGTCCTAAGGTTCACGGCCGGCCTGATGCAAACAGTCTGATGGGTTTGGCTGTTTGGCTGTTCTACTATGACCAGGTATGAAGCATGGGTTTATGCCATGCTTGGTCTATGAGATTATGGCGTTGATTCGAGTCTGCACATGAGGGCAACCACGCCGAGCTGTTGTCGTACTAGAGACGCCGCCAGCCGTGGAACTGTCCAAGCCCACTTGCGTCGGGTGTCATCAAGAGATTTGGGCCTGGGAAACATCAAGAAAATTCCAAAGACTATAACACAAGTAGATGACAAGATACCTCGATACTCTGTTTCTACCGAAGCAGCCAGATGCGGCGCTCGACTAGCTTACCGCAATGTAGACTGGAAGCCCGGAACATTGTGAACATGGGGATATGTATATCGTGACCAAGAAGTGGTACTCTGTGATTGGTCACCGCGGAGTAAGCAGGTCCCATCCCACGCCCGCCGACCGCCCACGCGGGACCCATCCAAAGCCAGACCAACCTGAGGTAGTCAACTTGCCCCAGCGCTGTCGTCGGACTCTCAACAACAAGCCAGATCTAATAGACACTCGCCAGCCATATTACTTCTTTCGGAACGGTCAGTTCTGCAAGTCATTCTGCCACTCCATATCAATGCGCGCAAGCCTATGTCCCATTCCTGAAACGCAGTTTTGCTTGTGCCGTTCGCTTTCTGACATTAGAATTACGCACATCCCATGATTGTACTCACCAGTCATTATTGCTGATTTCATCTGTGTTGCCGGTTCGTACGCCATGCCGACACCGAGTGACGATAACACTCAGGTCCTGCGCCCGACCACGCCAGAATCTCCTCACCTAAGACCCTCACATACGACTTGTCCACCGGAAGACATCCGCCATCAACAACTTATCGAAGTGTCAAATGAGGCAATATTAACGGGACGAGAACATGCGCTGCCGACTGAAGGCCCACAGTCCCCGAGACAACAACCCACTCCGCCGCCTGACGGGGTAGTCGACTCGAGCACCGATCACAGCGCCCCTGCACTGCAGCACACAAAATCGCCGAAGGAGGCAGAAGATTCTCTGCAGGAATCCCCACGCCCAGGTAGTACAGCGCGGAAACCTAAGCAGAGGCAACCGCTACAGCTACCGGCTAGGAGCCCAGGTTCACCGCACCCGGTTTCCAATGTGGCCCTCACCCCCGACTCTGAACCCTCGCCCTTCCCGGCAACAAGAGTATAGACTACTGTACTCGTCAATGTCAGGCTATGCGCTGACGAACGCCTACAGTTCCTACCCAATTCAACGTCGTCATTCCTGCGTCCTAGTAGCAGGTTTCATGGCAGCCAGCAGTCTGACCGGCATGTTTACGATGTGCAAGTGGAGCTGAAGCATGTAGACATGGACGAATCGTTCCTGTGCGGCTATCTACGAATCCAAGGTGAGAGTGTCCCCGAGCGTTACATGCGCTTGATCCCACGTCCTACAACATTACTGACACACTCGTGCAGGCTTGACCGATGACATACCAACCCTCACAACTTATTTTGAGGGGGAGATTATTGGCTCCAAACATTCATTCATCACCCGACACCCTGAATGGGGCTCCAACGAAAAGGTTGACATGCAACACTGGAACCGGTTCCCCGCATTTAGACCGCTGGCAAAGCAGGCCCGACGCTCCGAGTACACCTATAAAAACTGGGGCGAGCGAGAGAACATCTTCATGAGGTGGAAAGAGTACTTCCTCGTACCGGATCATAGAGTTAGGACGATCAATGGAGCCAGTTTTGAAGGTTTCTACTACATCTGCTTTAATCAAGTCTCGGGTTCGGTCAGCGGTATCTATTTTCATGCGAAGAGTGAGAAGCAAGTGATCCTCTATACTGTACCCACTGGTTCGCGAGCTAACAATAACGATCAGGTTCCAGCAACTGGAGTTAACGCATGTTGATGATCGTGGTTGCACGGGCGCGTTCGAGTTTCGTTGATCGGTTCTTTGCATTGGTAGCAACATGTGGTGATCTTGACGAGGGTGTGATACGGCGTCTAAAGGAGGTCATGTTTTCCTGATGAATCATGCTTCTATGTATTAAAACCAAGTTATCTTCAGAGGAGCTTATTACTGTTGCTTTGCCTTCCCTTGGGGTACGCACCGTACGGCTGCGACCACACCCTGCTGGTCACAATTCCTACACATCTGATGGGACCTTTTTCCTGCCTACCTAAAAGAAATGTGATCGCTGGGATTGCAGACGTTGCAGCTCTGGGGACGACATCAAACGTCATGTGCTGACATACTTCGGGTCCTCATCCTGAGGTAGGGCTGAATCAAGCCTTAAAGTGCAACACGGGCCCACGTGCGATTCTGAGATTCTTGGCATTAAATTTCGACTCCAACGAACCTTGTTTGATGCACATGCCTCGAATTTGACATCAACTTTTGCAGCCGCCCAGCAGATATCTGATGATGCTTCAGGCTTGCAAGTAGATAGAAATACTCACGCACTTGTGACACGTCCTTCACAGCAGAAGCTCGAGCAATGCCCGGTCACGCCAATAAACGCCAGAGGCGTGAGCAATATCGGGAAACCCGCCTTGAGAACGAAAACGCGGCTACAGAACTGCCAAGGAAACGATTCTACAGGCAAAGGGCGCATGCAAATCCTTTCTCAGATCATTCAGTCGTCTAGTAAGACGAACTTGATCAAGCTCATAACGTGCGATTGCTGACTTTCATAAGTCCTGTAACCCCCAAAGCGATGAATTGGCCTGCACTGTTCCCTGCATATGCATTGGAAGATGCTGCGGAACAGGGCTACAACTACCGAACGTCAATGGACGAAGACTTGCACCCCAAGGCAATGCAAGCTTCACAAGATGTAGAAGTCGCAGACATTGGATGTGGCTTCGGCGGCTTACTCTTCGCACTTTCACCGAAGTTGTCGGACAAGCTCATACTAGGTACCTGCAACCCATAGTCATAACAGATTAGAACGTTCACCTTGTACCCTTAAAGATGGATTCACATGCCCACACCGTCTGGTTACAATGCTCTAACAAGCTCGTCTCCAAGGTATGGAAATTCGCACATCCGTCACCGAGTATGTGCAGGACAAGATCACGGCAACCCGGGCGCAGCACTCCGCGGATAAACGATACCAGAACATCGCATGCATACGAGCAAACAGTATGAAATTCCTACCCAACTTCTTCAGTAAGGGCCAACTCTCGAAAATCTTTTTCTGCTTCCCAGATCCGCATTTCAAAGCCAAAAAGCACAAGGCTCGTATTGTATCTCGGACGCTGAACTCAGAATATGCTTACGTTACGAAGCCTGGTGGTATCTTGTACACGATCACGGATGTCAAAGACCTGCATGAGTGGATGACAGAGCACCTCGAAGAGCACCCAAGCTTTGAGCGGGTTTCAGAAGAAGACTTGGCGCAGGATGAGTGCGTGGAAATCATGAAGAGCGAAACAGAAGAAGGGAAGAAGGTTACGAGGAACAGTGGGACCAAACACGTTGCTTGCTTCAGAAGGCTGGAAGACCCGCCGTGGCCTGCAGCAAATTAGATATACGAACCAAAGGGCGAATGTGCAAGTCGTCTATGATATGCAACGCCCGTTGCCGAGCAAAGTAGAAGCCGTAAAGAACCGAACGCCGATGCTATGCCTGAACAACAGTAGCACTTTCTATCATTCATACGTCGAAGCCACTCCACTCTACGTCCACCTCTTTGTCATCACCCTGGCCATTTACATCGCTGCAGCCTTCATTCTGTTCGAACTTGTTCCAATCCTTAAGCCGCTCATCGGCAAGAACCTCCTGCGCCCTTTTCCTGACAGACTTGAGCGGACTTTCCTTCTCCAGTGCTCTTACAGGCCTGAGCAGAATATCCATCGGTATTTTACCGGCTCTTGCGGCGTCGAGCTTGTCCAACTCATCCACGTATATGTCCAGTACGTGGTAACGCAGTCCATTGGGTATTTTCGGGTCCCGCGGATCAAAAGGCGTCCCTGCTAACGCATTCATGTACTCCTCCAGTAGATCCGTGTCTTTCCAGCTATCTTTTGCAAACATCCGAAATGAAGTAAACAGATATTGACGCACAAGGAACAAGAACTTGTCCATCCTGTCAATAGTAAGCCTTTATACCCTTCAGATCCTAGTAGACACGCCCCACACAACCCTTCAAACACCCTGTGCACAACCTACCTTAGCACATCAATACCACCCCACTCTCTTGCGATAGTAACCCAGAAAGCATCACAGAACCTGATAGCTTGAGCCATGGGCATTATGTCCACCAATTCCGCCAGGTCCCGTGCGAGTCTCTGCTGCGTCCGAGGCCGGTCACTATGCCACATACAGTAGAAGAGGCCTTTCCATAGCTTTAGAAACTCTAGTCTGGATAATTGATGGGAAGCGGCGCGACCGCCAAGGTAGTCACGTAGTGCGTTTAGTGCCTTCTCGCGTGTTGCGCGATCTACTTGAGTGTCAGCTAAGGTTTTGCACACGATTGCAAAGACGATAAGCATGGTACAGCGCGGGAAGGCCAATAGAGAACCCTACCATTTGCGGCAAGTTTTCTAATGAAAGGACTGGCAGAGGCTACGGGGGCCATCTTAAATGGGTTCAGAGGACCTTGAGAACGGATCTTTCAAAGTGGTGTCGTTGCTGTTGCTCCGAACTTTTCAAAAGCGCGACGGAAATTTACCGTTACTAAACGTCACCCGGCGACCGCTATCGATAAACCAACTTTGACCGCCAACTCAAAAGCAATCCCTAGTTTAGTTAGGGCTAGTTGTGTAGTGTAATCAACCAAATATACATCGTTGGGTTGTAATCGATACTAATATATATATATCTTATTATATATAGTAAGTAGATGATTGTTACTAATTCTAGGTTATTTATCATTATCTAATATTCAAAAATACTTCGCTTATTTTTCGAACCATGTGATTTCGCTTAACATAAATTGACTAGAAACAAGCCTGTAATTGCTATTAATGTTCAAATTCTTTGACTACCACATGCCTTTTTTTTGGTTAGATGCTTTTGTGGGGTTGCATACAAATACCAAGAACACTAGTTCCCGGTTCATTGGGGGTTCACTTGTGGTCAACCGAGATAAACTATACAACATTAATGCTGTGTCCATTGTTCTGAACGTTAAACGCAGTAGACAATCTACTTAGTCACGCGACCAAAGTTAGTAGTAGTAAGTTCTAACGAATGCTTAGCAAATGTAAATTATGTTTGCTAGTTGCTAATTGCTCGGTTTTACTTTAGATGCCGCCCATGGTTATCATTCCCCAGTACCAAGCACCTAAACAAGGCTCAAGTGACCTGATACAACCGCGGATACATGCGAGCGACGTGCGTTATCCAATTAGAGTCCATGTTCTACTAATCAAGCTAAAATTGATTCTATATCCAGATCAAGTCTATTGTTTGCCATAGGAATTTTGGAGACGAGGTGAGTAATCCCAAAACTAACTTTTAGCTCGACTTACAGTTATGTGATGTAGGAAGAGTATCTAGTCGAATGGAGTGGTAATTGGTTACCTGACAAAACGCCATTTTCGTGGCATTCTTTACACGAGCTTGCCCTAGCATTGCATCTCGTTCAAGACTATACCAGCAGGCTTTCAGAGTTTGTGATTCCTGCCCGACCTAGGGTTTCTTCGTTAACAAAACGCAAGGGATGACAAGGTGGTATCGTCCAGTGGTTCATTCCAGACCATCAAGTATAATCCACATGAAATACAACCAAGCAGCACGACCACAACTACGGAGAAGAAAAGAAGACATATATCTGTCGAAGCGCAAGATGTATTCCATATGCGAGCAATTGAGCGGCGAGTAAGGCAGAAGCGTACTCCGGAGCCTTCGGCAACCCCTTTGGATCTATCACCTGATCACAGTGTCTATAATGGTATCCTCGTTCGTACTGGTGGCTTTATTACTATCCGTCAGGTAATCTCAGTAGACACATGCTATTATGATATTAGCTAACGTCTATGTTTGGCTAGTCTCTTGGAAGTCAGGTGACACAGGTGGACTCGCGAGATATCCCAACATCCTCTATGCTTGCTGCAGCTAGGGGTATTAGTTGTAAAAACCTTGAGGCCTTACACTGGATCAGGAGAGAGTTCATACGTCGGCTCAATGAGATAAGCGGCCCCACGAAGGTATCGTTTCACAATAGCAGGGATAAAACGACGCCGTCATTGGCATTTACCTTCACGGATAATTCCATTTTACGAGAAGGGGTACAACGAGCTGACCCTGCTACGCTGCTTGGCTGTACAAAATGTAAACCTCATATGGGTCAAGGCATTGGATGTGAATACACCAAGCTGTGCGACTGCTTAGCGGATGCGGCTGTAGATAAAGGTCGATTGTCTTCAGAAGACAGAGAACGGCTGGCCAATGACCCATACATGGACACAACAGGTCTACCGAAACGGTTTCCGTACTCGAAGGAAGGTATGCTTGTGTCCTTCTACCTAGAACAGCGCTATGCCATCTTCGAGTGTAATTCGAAATGTAACTGCGGTCCATCGTGTAAGAACAGGCTTGTCCAGCATGGACGGACGGTTCCGTTACAGATCTTTAAGACGAAAGACCGAGGCTTCGGTAGGCTTCTCAGTGGACTTGTCATAGCATTTTCTATACTGACAACCTTTGCCTTAGGTCTCCGGTCAACTGTCGACATCAAGAAAGGCCAGTTCATCGATGTTTACCGTGGAGAGATCATCACGGATGCTGAAGCCGACAGACGTGAGAAGAGAGCAGGTCGTGGTAAGGATAGCTACTTCTATTCTCTAGACAAATTTCAGTCCGACAACGGCCTTAACAACGAGGACATATATGTTGTGGATGGCGAATTCTTTGGAGGCCCTGCTAGGTTCATCAATCACTCCTGCAATCCGAACGTTCGTCAGTTCACCGTATCATATAACAAGTACGACCCACGCGTATATGAGCTAGCCTTCTTCGCCAGAGAGGAGATTCAAGCATACACTGAGCTGACGTTCGATTACATGGATAAGGACATGAACGATAACGCGGAAGACGTGAGAAGAAATGAGAGGGATGGAGCCGTCCAGTGTAACTGTGGTGAGGAGAATTGTCGTAAATGGTTGTGGATCTAGGGGAGGCCGTCCACGCTTACGGAGTTGTTTTGCTTTCGGCGGCCTTCAGTACTTGGGCCAGCGTATGTGAACAATAGGAAGGGAGAGCATAGGAGCAACAGTCGAGCAGCTCGAAGTGGTGGACATTGATGTACCCCGTTAGACTTGCTGGGCCACAATGACGACGGGTTTATATAAGTCGCCGGCCATTCTTGTTGTATATTGATGATGGTACGGCAGTGGCTTAGAGCTCTAAGATGTCTCATATGATGTTGATCCCCACTTCTGTAATGCACGGTGACCATAATCCTGAGATAATTCTATGGTTAAGTCCATAATGGGAACCAAGAACTACCTTAAGTTGCATAGGACGAGTAACAAGACTTGATACAACTGCACGATTACAGCGTGTCAAGGTTGAGAGGTAGCTTAAGGTTGTTCGAACGGGCAGAGCTCGGATATTTACTGCTCCACCTCCCACCTAATATTCCGAATGCACCCTAATTAAGACCTCGTCCATTTTTTTTTCTATCGCTGGGCCACAGAACACACACTCTCGTTCCACTGCGCACAGTACTCATCGTCAAGCATTGTGAGGTAAGTTATAGATATTTCGCTTCCTCTGTTTGAACGTTCTGCTCGTGCTTATCTGCACAAGAGCTTTGCTCGACATGCCTTGCCCTGCCATGCGATCCGGTCATTCTAGGGAAGGATTTCTGCACTGCACATCTTCCACAATTCACTCTTTGCGGAGGACTCAAGTCATGTGGTGTTGCTGGGTCGTCTGTCCGCCCCAGCTTTGTGTGCGCTCCGCCCAAATACTGAATGCAGCAAACCGACGCTCGCAGGATATAGAATCAAGATATTTGAAGCCAGCAATGGGATTGGAGCCTGCTGATTGCACTCCTGTGCTTTCTCTTCCAGATCGAAAAGTTGCTGTCCAGTTCTTTTTAGCTGCTCGTTGCATGACAAAGCTAATTCATTCTTACAACTTAGGTACCGCTCACGGTCGAAGTTGTTGGCTCAGTTAACCAGCACCGTCCCTCCATCCCTCATCAGATCACAGATCAACACCTCACTCTTTTCAATCTGTCAGCTTCTGACGCGCAAGTCCGGCTAGGACTCATCGAATCCGCGCCGCGCTTTAAGATACTTACCAATTACTGAGTCACTGTGCATCCTAAGGAACTGAGGAACTAACCGGCTCGATTGCGGTTGCCAGCACCTGCAAAACCCCTTCCTCATCGCTGGAAAGTAAACGAACGCACCATCGAAAACAGCGTTGTTCACACGGGTGTTGGTAGTCACTCGGCAAGCGAGAGTAAACTCGCAGACATCGGCATGGCTACGGCAATGGACCGGCCTGCAGGCGAAGCAGGAGCTGCTATTCCGTCATTTTCATATGCCGAGGCAGCCAAAAGGAAATCCACGACCTCATCTACCGCACAATCGAGCTATGCCCCTTCTGGCCCTGGTACTCCGCTGGGGGAGACACCATTCACATCTGCCAGTATCACGGACCTTCTTTCGCCGCGAAACTGGGCCGACGATGCAAACACGGCGCATGAAGACTCACCGGACAACAATGCCCTGGGTCCGATAGTGAATGCGGGTACGCACGGGGATGAATCGCAGCTAGATACCAAGGACAATCCAAAACGGGAAAGTCAACAGCGGGGTATCCAAGCGATGCAAACTGGTGCTTCTGCTGCCTCGACGCCGACTTCACCAGAATTTGGTACCTCATCTATCTCTACTCTACCAAAAGAGGACGACATTTCTTCTATACCCAATGCGTCATCCGAGTCAACTTGGGAGGAGAAGTCGCAGGCGTCTAACCCAACAGACAAGACGGTAGAGCAAAAGGAGCTTGGACAAAAAGACGCGTTGGAGAAAGAGAGTAGCAAAGAAGTGACTTATGTCAAGACCTTTCAGGAAGCGCCCATACCTACAGTTAATGTATGGCAACAAAGGGCCCAAGAGGCTAAGAAGCGAGCAGCATCCGGCCATCCAACCGTCAGAACAACAGGGACTGCCCAAATCCCAAGGAAAAAAGATTCAGCTAACATGGATGAAGTCTCCCAAAGAGGGAGCAAGGATATGGTCGGATCTAATCATTCAGCAAACCTTCAGCTTAGTCTGAACAAACGACCATTCGAGGCTAACAGCAAAACCAAGGAGTCTTTCAAAGCGGATCATACTCGACGGGGCTCTCGCTACAGTTCCAATGGCGATGGAGATAGTAGTATAAATAACAAGAGGCTTCCGTTGAGGTCAAGAGCGTTCGAACACGACGATCTGAATGACAGCACTCAGCCTCAGCCTTCACCACCATCTGTCCGTGACAACACTGTTTGGCCCACACCCGAAAGTGCTCAGGATGAGGAGCGACGCCGTGCTCAGACGACCGTCAAGGGCGACAAAGAAAAGCCCGCTTTGAGCGGTAACCCTTCCCATGGGAAGAAAGGATGGAAGACGATGGAATATACGCCCAATGTGATATTCAACACTCCCCTGCCCAACACACATTCCCGGAGGGGGGGACGTGGTGGAAGCAGCGCGAGGGTTAGTAGAGAAGCAGGAAGCCGTGCAGGCTTTTCTTCTATTGCGGAGAACTCTTCACAGCCTCCGAATGGCACGATTGGAACTACTTTCGAAGGGCAGGATCGGAGCCCGCCGCATAGAGGACGCTCGGAACCAAGCGATACAAATCAGGCTAGTACCTCTAGGAGACGTGCTAGTTTAGGTTCGCATGACAGTGAAATCTCAAGGGCGCAAGAAGCTTCGAACAACAAGATGGATGATCCCACAGGATTCCCTACCAATTCGAACAGCAATCTTCCTATTCGACATGAAGAGCCCGTGATAGCGAACAACCATGTAAATTCGTTCCCCCGACCGGCCAGACAGAAAGCGCCCGGACGGAAGTTGGAGAATGGCAATTTCGAGCGCCGGCGTGAAGGCGAGCAAATGAGTGCTTCTGTCGCCGATATTAATGCGCACCCCCGTGGCAACGGCCGAAGAGCTTCTGTCGTGAACCAACACGATGATGGCGGTCGTGATCGCCGGTCAAGTTCTGCCAGGGACGGCCCACCGTTCTTCAAAGGGATCCGTGGCGATGGACTTGGCAGAGGAACTCCCGAATTCGTTGAGGGCGGTTCCTTCAGTGGTCCACGAGGTCGAAGCGGTCGCGGTGGGAAGGGCGGCTACAGCAATGTTAGCCAGAGCAATGTACAGTTCAGTAATGGCCATGGCACATTCCAGGCTTCGTCTGGTTACAATTATGGCCGGGCGAGCTCGTTCCCGCAAGGTGCGTTGACATCTGCTTCTCAACAGACCAGGAGCTATCGAAGCGGTGGCCGGACCCAGCCTTTAGCCCATGACAACTTCGGTCGCCATGGAGCCGGCTACGCTGGTGTTTCGGCAGCTTTAACTCCTATCCAGCCTTTCATGCCCGCGATTTATGACTATGCGATTGCCCAGCCAATGAGCGCTGTCCCGTACGGTCAGAGTTTCGTTGACCCGTACCAGCTTTACAGTCTGGTAGCTACTCAAATTGATTATTACTTCTCCGTCGATAATCTCTGTAAGGATATGTTCCTTCGGAAGCACATGGATTCCAAGGGGTTTGTGTATCTCAGCTTCATAGGAAACTTCAATCGTGTGAAGCAGCTCACCCATGAGCAAGAAGTGTTAAAGTATGCTTGCTATCAGTCGAAGGAAGTGGAAGTACGCGTTGGTCAGGACGGCCGAGAGCGGTTGCGAAGACGGGAGGGCTGGGAGCAATGGGTTCTGGCAAAGGAAGAACGAGATCCATCCGCCCAGCATGATGATCCGGGACACCTGGATCTCCCTGCTTTGGCAGAAGCGCAAAACGGTCATGGATACCTTGATGGTCAACCGAGTTCCGACACGTTCGGTTCGCCGGTTAGCCCCGGGTCAGCCTTCTTTGAGCCATCTTACTCCTCCCTCATGGGTATGACCGTAACGGGCCCTGGACCGCTGCCGAGTGGAATGGACTCCACAAACGGCCCATCACCGAGCTCTGATACGCGTCAGGGGGGTGGAGCTAGGCCATTGAACAGTCAAATCGGTCCCGAGCTTGGTTCTGGCTTTCCAGGCATGGACATTGGAGACGCAGATTCATTTTCTGATGGACAGATTGAAGCGCTCACCGTCGTGGTACGTAAGCAGGAGAACAAACCAGCGGCATCCAATGGGGTTGCATCAGGAACATTCTCAAACGGATCGCTCGGTGCTGATGGCGGCGACGACAACCCCTCAGAGCCTGCCGAAGGTCAAGCAAGCGTAGCGTAAGTCACTCCACTTGTCAGATGTCGAGGGGCCTTTAATGCACCTAAGTAGTTCGTGTAATCAAGGGTTTCGGAGGAGTTGGTCTTACACTATAAGATCTGAAAGCTGATGTAGTACCAAAGTGGCTCTCCAGCATTCCTAGAGGACAGAGGTCGTTCTGCAACCCGATCGCCGGACGGGTCTCGCAGTCAAACTCGTTCACTGTTCTGGGTGAAGAACAACGACAAACCCGTCGAGTCGCTTCCTCCAGATTCATCGCCAGAACTGTACAGCCAACTTCACCAGAAGGCTGTCAGAGAGCGTGAGGATGCCCCTCCTGGTAGCTGTCCCCACGATCTTGATGTTCTCTATCAGTTTTGGTCCCACTTCCTTATCCGAAACTTCAATACGACGATGTATAACGAATTCCGACGATTTGCTTTCAATGACGCTGCTCAACGATCGTCGGCTACTGGCATGAACAACTTGATAAAATATTATGGTGAAGCCCTAAACAGCCACTATCCGATTCGAGAGCGTGTCGCAAGACACTATGTTCAACTTGTCCAGAACGAAGACAGCAGCAGGGACCGCCCTGCGTTCAAGCAACTACGCGGGGCATTACGAAATGGAGCGCTCAACTTCAGGAATAGGAAGGTGATTACAGCGTTTCTGCAGCCCGAGCTCAGAGCGCAACTTGAGGAATAACGATATCGGACGATACCGGTGTTGGTTTGGTTGGGCAAGAAATGGACGCTGTGTCTAGTAGTCCACCGTGTCAAGCATTCGACGTATTATGGTGCTTTTACACCACCGGTCCTCAGTGCGCTTGTTCGGCATTGGTTTGCCAAGTGCTAGCGTCGAAGCGATCTTCTTCCGTCAAAGCTACCTCAAAAAGTCTTTTTCTAAGTAAGGAGTTATGGCGGCCCCGAGCCAAGCATGACCCAGGGCAACAACGAAAAATAAGTCGTTTCTCATATGATGCCCTTTGAGAGGGCGCACATGCTCTGTTTTTGTCCTTCTCAAGCCATTGCATTTGCGGCACGCTACATCTGCTATGGTGCTTATTACCGCTGCTTTGATGTCTTTGAGCTATGTGGATATCCCGACCTCCTGTAATTTGTTCACTGCATGTGCATAAGGGCTTCTTCAACTCCACTTCGATCGTCTTTTACTTCTGCTTATGGGATCCGTTTGTACTTTTGGTTTATCGGATTGAAGGACAAGCATCGCCGTCAACCGTCAGAGATAGACACTCGAAAATCAGTCCATCAGTTGGTCACTGGATATTAAGATGTTCAACTTCGCAGAAACTCGCTTTCGTCCTCGCGTTGCTTGAATCGTATATCCGTACTATACAAGGCTTGCCATTTGCAGTACGCTTTTGTAAAATCAAACAACCTACTGGCAGCTAGAACGCATTGCCTATCGCTATTTCGCATCTTCTAGTACACTAATACGAGCCCAGTGAGAGTGTACGGTCGAGCGCTACTTTCAACGAATAGGTTTCTGTCGGTTATGTCTGATGGGACGTCTATCAAATTCATACGTTCCGTAATCTATTGATAGCGCCATTACCTTATGACTAAGGTACCCACCCACCAACATTCTATACTGTGGTACTTCCAGTCCTTCGCCTGGCTATTCATTCGGATGCTGCCGGGTCCGCACTCTGCAGCCCCACTAAAGTACCCGACTACAAGGTACAGTACCTGAGGCTAGGTTAGCACTAGCGCGATGTGGCGAGTAACCCCTCCGGTGGCTGTGCTACAGGCGGATCTTCACGTGTCAACCTTCGCCACTTCTTCTCCACCCTTGGATACATTCATTAGTACCACTGTCCCATTGCCTGCTCCTTCAGCTCTTTGAGGGTCGGTCCATCATGGCACCTATAGTTGGAAATCAGCTGCATAAGCTGGTTTACAAAAACCTGAAGCTGCTCAAGTAAGTATTGACTTCTTACGGTTGCAGAACGAGTCGCTTATTCTCCCTAGGCATGCATTGAACAACGCTACACGAAGAGCTACGAAGTATGTTGAAGCACAACTGCCAGTGGATGTAAGGCTTCAACCTCTATTGGAGAGGACCTTTCCTCGGCGTTCGACTCGGCCCAAAACCCTGCTGCAGCAGAACCAACGTAGATTGTGGTGTACCAAAAATACTACCCTTGACTGCGTTCGCCGTTTTGCATCATCTGCAAGCCATGGGACGCCGGGAGCGAAGCTCGACAGGAGCAAATTCCCCAGTTCTCGGATCGGTACTATCGTGAACGCCTCGGCAGGTCGTGCACCTTTCGCCTCTACCCTGCGACCGAACTTGAGCGGTGGAGCCTTCCCCAGAACAGCTGGGGGACTGTCATTAGGCGGAGGTCATGTCAGAGGGGCCAGATACTTCTCTCATGGGCCGACAGCCCCAACACAAGTAATGCAGAGCGTTTCGCAGGCTATGAGATGCTTCTTCATCTCGGGCCACAAAGCTCAGTTTGACGGGACATCCTCAGTTACAGGTTGGAAGCAGTATAAGTCCGTCACCGGCCTCCAGCACGATACAGGAAAGAGGATCAAAATCTTGCCCAAAACCACTCCGGGAGCTTTCGTCGACTTCTCCATCAACCCTACCATTACTGCGTTGACACCCATGAGCTCCGTTCCTGGTTTTGCTCTTGCCAGCCACGAGAGGCAAAACCTAAACACCGAGGGACTTCTCGACATTCTCTCAACCGATTTCTCCCGCGCCTTGAAAGACCTCTTGGCTGTGCTTCGAGATCTTCAGCGACTGTCCGCATTGGGAGATCTGCCCATAACCTACCGGATATCGTCACTTCGAGTACATTTTCCGGGGTGTGATGCGGACACGGTCGAGAGTCTGTGCGCTGAGCTTGGGGTAGCGAGAGGTATCGTTGGGCAAGACCCTGACTTTGAAGCTTTCGTGGGAACGGAGGTAGCATTGCTCTTCCCGTTCGCTCCGAGCAAGCCAGTGTCTGAGTTTTCGATCCATGGATCGAAGGCCCCGGATCCCCTTGAGTGGACGGATATGATGTCTCCCGAATCCGATCAGCTGTCGGCCCAATCGGGAAGCGGCCTTCAATCTTTACATAGTCCGGCGCGTCTTGAAGAGGACCTAGGTAATCCATGGCTTGAAACCGCAGATTCCGATTACGAAAGCCTACGAACCAGCGAAGCCGAATCGGCGTCTCGGTCAGTCCTGCACACTCCTGATCATCGATCACCCCTCGAATATCAAAGGTTTGAAGGCATCTACCGGTTCATTCAACAATGCGATGATGCGTCTGTCAGAAGCAGAGCATGGTGAGCATGTTCCACCACGGCTATGGGCGTTCCTTATCTTTCTCTGTGCTGGGCACGCTGTTCAGCTGCGTTGGTTCAAATTGTAAGTTTCCCTCTCGACGGTGCTCACGGTGATGTTTACGGCGTGGCGTTAACATGACCCTGCTGCACAAAAGGTGAAGCTTTCCTTCCAATTATACTTTATGCGTTTATGTAAATCAAACTATAAAATTATCGCGCATCTGCACTTGCATACCCGCCGTTTATCATTTGTTCTCACTCTTGACCTCCATGAAACCACCGAGGGCGCAGTTTGGGACCCTTGTCCAGCTTCGAGGAGGCGTCTTCGAGCATCTCCATTTGCCGACGTTCATCTTCATTTTGTAATAGACTTCAATCCTCGACGCCAACGCGTGGTCAAAAGTGTAGCCCGTTCCGTGGACGAGGGCTTGTATACTCTCGTGCGACGACTGCTCGTGTTTTATAGTTGACATGGCCAGCTGCCTTAGAGGTATCATATTTGGGTCTGGACACGAGGATGGATATCGCAGACGACTGTGCTAGGAGGGAGGTAATCCGAACCACTACATCATGGCCCACTCTTCTCGTAAGTGCGGCACATCGGGCTTCATTTAGTAGCACGCACGATGTGCACTCTCACACTAACCCGGATAGACCGCGCCTCCTTTTCCTTGGAGTATATGACTGCATAGTCCGGAGTTCGAGGTTCCCTTACATCCGCGACTACGCTCTTTTGCCAGTCGCTTACTGTGTACAGCATCCTTTCCTTCCAACTGCATACGTAGCGCCGTTCCCAAACGCTTTGCATGAAATTCATCATCAAGTTACTTCTCCTAGGGCGTCAGTACACAAGACATCTGAGGTTCAGGTTGCTGACAATTGCAATAGTAGCATCAAACCGCTATTATGCACTCAAGCCGTAACTCGACTAGTCTAACCTTCGAGGCTACAGAAGCAAGGGTTTCGAAGCCCCTGGCAGGGAATGACATCTTCCTAATCAGGAATGATGTCGAGCCCCATAAAGGGCGATAGATAGAAGCAGCAATTTTATAGCACGAAGACAAAGCGATGGGAGGACAACGGAAAGTGTCACAGGATACAGAGGCCTAATCTCCTGACAAAAGGCATCAACGATCGGATTACCCGAGCAAGGGATCCAATTAAGTAGGTGAAGTGGACGTTGAGCGCAATAGACTTAAGGAAGGAGACTTGCCGATGAGTAGTATGGTTCGACCTACCTGTTGAAGCTGGTACGGGCGCTGGGATACTTATGCAAACCCTCAACCCAGTACCTAAAGCAACTCAACCATAAGCCGCATAGTTGAGGCGGTCTCACCTCTGGTGATGACCCGGGTTTCAGAAAAACTGACTCAAAGGGTACTGGTACAGATGCTAAGGCCATAACAGGCATGTATCTAGAAGGGTAGTCTCAAGGTTTGTAATACGAGTACCATGGAGGATGCCACTGGGAACGCTTCGAGCATAGTGTGCTGAAAAATTTCGTATCAGGCTTCAAGGTTGCTATACAGCGCACTGATACCTCTATACCTTGATGCCTGTATACCTTGAGATAAGTATGCCTTGATGTCTTGATGCCTGAAAATTCGGACTAATGCCGAAATATATCCACGCTAAGTCCGCCGTCACGGCTGTATTCTGCTTTCGCTGAATGGCTTGAACACGGGCACCTAATGACTGTCCTTTTCAAATCCACCGTTCACAATCTGCGTTATTTTCGGCCGCTGGCAAGGTTGCTCAGATCACCGCGAATACGCGCCGTAAGATTAGAGAGGTTGCGTCGAGCGTTCAAACTATACAGCATCTCCCTTGCCCACTACTCCGCAACAGGACTGCCATCCATGGAGCGCAACACCGTTGCTGAACCGCGCATTCTCCTCGCAAACTTTATTTGACCTCGCGGCCGACCGTGGGGTCACTCCAAACTACCGGTCATTCTCCACATCTCAAGAGAAGGATGGCTGTTACTTATCAGGATGCTGCAAGGTAGCATTTTCTACGGTATTTACGACGATGGTACGGTTGGCTAACTTGCCATTCAGCCAAGTACAGACAATCAAGCACCAATTAGCTGCAAGACTAGACGACTCTACTTCGTCTTTAGCGGACTTATCCCTTCTGGTTGCTGAGTGCGTATGAGAAGGTACGGTCAACAGAAACTCGCACTGACCTTTTGCCCTAGGTTTCGGAGCGCCAGCGAGTCTGCGGTATTGGCGGATATTGCGGAGTCCACGTCGAGCAATATCGAGGAACAACTATGGACCGGCCACCAGAGGGTGAACGAGCGCTTTAGAAAGCTTCTGGGGCAGGTGCGCTATCCTGCATGCCCCTTTGCTGTACGTTAACCTGATAAATACGTCCCAGAAGGAAGCTAGGCGCAAAGCAGTAGAGCATCGTAAATTGGTGAAAGCGTACATTGAGTTCATCAAGGCTAGCCAGCTCTTCTACCGTGGGCTTGTCTACAAACTCAACTCCCGCTTCGGAGGCATCCAAGAACTTCAATTGGTTGCTCACAAGCTGACTCGAGAGGGTGCGTATTAATCACGGTGAAGGCAGACGACAATCGCTGATATTCAAGTTAGATTTGGAAACGCCCGTTCAATCTTCCCCGTCCATGCATCGGCGGGAAGTACTCCAGCTCTGCTACAATGCCCTTATTCGGCTTGGAGATCTCTCTCGATACCGCGAGAAAGCGCAACCGAACCATGAGCCGGATTGGAGTCACGCAATCGGCTACTACGAGCTTGCTGGAGCTATCAACCCATATGATGGAACAGCGCATAACCAACGAGCTGTCATATCATTAGCCAACAGCGACCCTTTGCGTGCTTGCTATCACTTATACCGGGCGCTTTCCGTAGACCATCCTCATCCCATGGCTAGCGGAAACCTTGAGATTCAATTCAAGAAGATTGCTTCTGCGTGGGAGAGAGGAGAGCGTATCAGCAATGATATTGGCGGCGGCAGATCCATTAAAGTGCTTACAGCATGGTTTTTGCGCCTTCACAGCAAGTGTTATGCCGGCAAAGACTTCAACGGGCGCAGCGAGCTTGAAGATGAGGTCACTGGCCAACTGATCGCAGAGCTTAAGGGTCGATCTCTGGAAGGAATCCTACTCAAGTTCGTTATAATCAATATCGCTGCGGAATGGTACGCCGGCGTCCGCTTGTTCAAGGAAGAGAGTAGAAGGACAGAGAACCTGCAGTCCTACTTCTATTTCCTTCGCGTTAATCTGAAGACTTTCGCGGCTCTGTTGCGGTTGTTCCAGCGGGAGCTAGGCACCGTCGTCGGGGACACGGACGCGGATAGCATCATGGCTGGCAGGATCACAGCTGTTTCAAGGCGTCTCCTACCTGGACTTCGTATCTATAGCCTCTGGCTACTCGTAAATTTTCAGAATCTTACCCCAGGTTTCGGTGATGATACTGTTCAAAGTTGCATTGGGAACATCTGGGAAGCTTACAGCAGCTGTCTTACAGTACTTTCTCGGGCGTTTACTCCAGCTAATGCGCTGCCTGTCCTAGACTATCAACTGGAAGAGGACGTGGACACGAATGGTTTTAAACCGTTATGGTGCGAGAGAACCAGGCCAGTCTGGCATCTGAACGGCGAGGCGCAGATGGAAAGGGGGAAATTCTCTGATCCCAACATCAACAGGCACCACCCCAATGATGAAATGCTCTTCAGAATCCGGGGATTGCTTGTTGATGGATTGCAATTAGTTGTTGATCAGGTAAGTTCGACGTCCCGAATGCCACGACATCTGCCAACCTGTGTGACCTAGAAGGCTCCTATCCTACTTGAAGGTTCCCGATTCATACACACAGCCAAACCTGTTTCAACGATGCAGAACCAGGCAACCATATCATCGAACGGCGTCATCGATGTTGGCGGGGCCGATGTTCAAACTCCGCTCAGTGATGAGTCCATAGATCATGTCTCGATTGGTATCGATCAAGGTGGTACGACTACGCCGCCTTCTCAAGAGTGCATTCATCCGCCTGTACTAGGTCTGGCTACGGACAAACAGAAGCACATGCCCAGTGAGGCCGACCAGGAGGCCGAGATGTCTCGCATGGTCGATAATTTGCTGGGTGACGACTTTGCCCCGGACGAGCTCGAGGAGAATCTTCCACCAACACCACCCGCACAGACATTCGAAGACACCACCTTGATAAACGAGGCGATTTATGGCTTAGGTAATCCAACAGCGGACTCACTCTCCCGCACGGTACATGCTCAAGCCACGCCTAAACTTTCCATACCAAAGTTTACTGCTTTTGCTCCTGGTCCGGTACTCTCCGATAGCGTTTGGAGTCCTGACGGGTGGGGGACAACGACCCTTCCTGTGCCGCCAGGACTCCCAAGTCACCTCTCCCCTCTCTCTAGCCCGGTCCCTCAGATGGTTTCTGTCCTGGGGTCAGAGCGAGGCACTCAATCGCCTCTCAGCAATATGTCTCTCTCACGCTCTCATTACAGCATCGGTCGCCGGCCTCAGGTAGTGGCAAGTCAAACCACGATCATACCGTCGTCTGTTACTGCTGGCACGCAGGCCGCTTCAAAAGTAGTTTCCGACGGGACCAATTGCCAAGCTCAACTAGACTGTCGCAACGCTCTGGTAGAAACGGTTGTCCAGACGGCCGACAATCCTTATGCATCGGGGTCCCGCGGTAGTATGAGGAGCGACGTCCTGTTCGGCCACAGCGGTACGTCTAGTGGCACCTTGAGCGAGGGCTATCATGCGCGTCGCATACCGCCCAACGGGCAGGCTGGATGAGCGGCTCACGTCACTTGACCTTGTCCCTTTCGATCAAATTTTCAGCACTTGATGAGCAGACTTTTTGAAGTGGTTCAACTTGAGGACGTGCTATAGCAGCTGAACTTTGCGTTTGTCTGTTCAAAGCTTTCTACAGCTTCACATTCCTTCGCACAAATTTTTGCTACTCTATGGAACAAAGCTCAGATGTTGAATGCTTATGGTGATTACCAGTCTCGAAGAACGCCATGTGATCCCGCCATTTCTTCATGACAATGAGGAATTTAGGTGCATAACAATACGTAGGGACACTTGTTGAAGACCCCTGATCTATCGGAATGGATCCTGTATGTTATTCAAGCGACCTATGCCGAGGGTGAACTGGACCGCGTCACGAGCTGGGGGAATATGTCTGCTTCGGGAAGGGGTACCTGCAGGATAAAGTGATTGTGTTAGCCTCTGCTGCATCTATAATCTTGGATGTTTCCAGTCCAAGCTCGTTGATGCCTGTCTCAAGTTCGATAGGGTACAAGAAAAGGTTAGACAGAGAAGCGAAGTGGTCGGCGCAGGTGTTTATACACTCTCCCTACATGTGTATTGTCGCATTCGTGCTTTGCACTGGTACGGACACTGGTCTCCCAGTCGAAGACCACTGCGGATATCAAACGGAGTAACGCGCATACAGGTGACGTCAATTGAGTAGTGAAAGGGCGGACTTACTGAGGTCCGAGCTGCGTCAAACTCAACTTAGCCAGCCACTGTCCCATGTCGACGCAGGTATCCAGATCCTTTCCTTGCACGATTCCGGCAACGAAACCACCGGCGAAGGCGTCACTGCAAAGCCATCAGCCCCTGGCTCTTGGTGAAATCGGGCTTGTAGCATACCCAGCTCCATTAGTGTCATTGATCGACTCCTTCTCGATTGGATGTACTGCATACTCCTTCGTGACAACCTCCACACTCACCTCTCCCTCAGTGGGCTTCCAAACAGCAACAACAGTAGGGTCTGTTCCCTGCGTTATCACCACCGTTCTAGGTTTCCTATGATTTTTCTTAGGTAACCGCGCCATGGCCTTTGCGATCTCGATGATGCTCTCTGTCTGCACGTCATGACTCTTCGCCCACGCCAGAGCTTCGGTCTCATTGCCCAAGACGTAGTCCCAGTAGGGAGCGGTGGCATCGAGTTGGTCTTTGAAGAACTGAGGGATGAAGGGTGCGGAGAGGGACATGATGAATGTTTTGTTGCTCTTGACTGCCTCCTCTGCAAGAGCCATGACTGCCGGGGGGCACACGGTGAGGTGGTAGCCACCAACGTAGTAAACTTGCGCCTGCTCGACGAGCTTCCAGACGTCGGGGGACTTCAGATGCTCTACTTTGTACAAGTTCGCTGCAGCAAGATCGGTGCACATTGACCGGCTATGCCCAGTAATGATAACGCCGCAGCGGCCGGTAGGGGCTTCATCGTCAATACGATATTTGACTAGCAGACCGGCTGTTTCGGCAGCCTCTTTAAGAGTGTCCGCATACTTGTCTTTGCCTACGCAGCCAATGAAGAGAACAGACTTAGGGGGTAATATGTACTAAGAATTGAATGTCAGCAATTCGTCGTGTTCTGGGACTCTTTCATGGCGAAGTGCTTTCGTCCAACGGGACCCTGTCGGCCCAGGCTAACAGTGTAAAAACTCTGCCACAGCCCAAACTCATCCCGGTTTCCCAGAGTCCAATTGCTGTTAATGACACTCAATCCGAGCCCCTCGAGACGGCGTGACTTACACAGGCTCCTCTCGCTGTGTTCTGTGCAGCGCCTCCGGCAATTTCTACGGCATTGTGTTTCTGCAAGAGCTCCTCGTATAGCTCCATATGCTTCTCCTCGGCGAGGATCGCATCATTGGCCTTGAGGCCGTACTTGTTGAGTAGATTGTCATCCCTGTTTGAATCTCAACTTAGCTTGAAACCAAGAAAAGGACGACAGCTGCTGGTGACCAGACTCGCTGTCTCAGAGCTGTACGGGCCACGTCCGGCATGGACAACGAGGGTATTTGCGATGGTGGGGGTGGTGGGGCAGAAGTAACATTGGAGCTCTGAACGAACACGGACTTACCCAACACCTTGGATGTCCAGGAGAGGGTTCTCTAAGCAGAGAAGAGGGTATTCGGTTGTTGCCATAACGAAGCTTCTACGATTCGACGTCGGTCCTAGTGTGTCGAGATAAGATGGGGGGAAAGGACGGGGATGTTTGCGGGCTGAGGTTGATATGCGGCAGAAAAGAAAGATGGGTTGCAGTGTTAGTTGCCTAGGCGGTCAGCAATCCGAGTGTTCCTTCTCGCTATGACGACGCTGTTTTTTTCTCCCCGTAAGGACATTAGATATGAGCATTCTTAGACCAAATGCGATCGCCGAGCAGTCCTGCTCGAGATGTTTCGTTGACAGGTATACCAGATTGACGACTGGAGGATAGCTTCCTCGCTCACCGAAACAATAAGAATGAGAACGTAAACTCTCTTTGCTTTGGTAGATCGCACAGATGTGGTATGGAGGCAGCCAACAGGTGTATAGAGAAGGGCACATGGTTGTTACACGCCTCAGCTGAGCGTTTGATGGCAAGCATCACACTCCGCTTCGGGAAGCGGAGACATTCCTGTTCGACCGTGGAGCGCACGCATCTCGGAACGATGCGCGAAGCCCCTTAGCAAATGATCCTACCAAAATTCAAACACAATGTGTGTGTGGATCATGAACGGGACGATGGTTAAGATATCGTTGATAAACAAACAGAAAAAGTTCCCCACCTACGCCGAACAAAGATAGCGAGGTGTGCCATACAAAACGAGACTAGCAAGCCATCATCATGGACCTTATGGGCCTGTAAAAGCTGACTACTACATAACTCTGTCACACGGTATTCAACAACCTCATCTCGTCTTCCTTTCCTTTGCCTGCGGGACCGACTTTCACACTGTAAAGCCTCCAGCCATGCCACGGCATGTATACAGCATCAGACACCGACTTTTGTTCGAACCCTCTCCTTCGTCACATAAAAAACCACCTGCTATCGTAAAGATGTATGGCATCCACTTTTGCTTCATTTCCCAGAATCAAATCGTGAGGATCCTCCATCTTCAGGACGCACTCGAAAAATCTAATGATCATACCTAAACTAGGCTGACAGTTAATTGAGCGAGAGATCGACAGCCTGCCGCAGGCTGTACGGGAACCCCCGCCGCATGTCAACAAACACCGAAAGACGGCCAGTACCGCTCGTTCATTAAGTCGTGTGACCATCTGCCATCGCTCGTGAAGACGTTTATAAGGCGTACCCAGATCCAAAGTCGTGCGCGAAGCTAGAATAAAACAAAACGTTCAAGTCATAAGGTCATGAGCTGATGAAGTATAGTGAAGGAAAAATATAAACCAAGGAGAGAAGACATGGAAGGAACAGAGAGGGCCCGAGTGCGTGGAAATGGAGAGCTACCATCGTAATAGAAAGAAAGGAACAGAGGGCGGCGCTTCGGCATAACAGCTAGGCGCTCAATGTGCATGTTGATGCAATGCTCAAGATTGAGAAGACCAGCGAACTGTTCCACTCAGGGCCAGGACACGGGCCAATGGCCGGAATACAAGTGACAAAAGAATGTTATGCGAATCGTGAGTCGGAAATCTAGATAGGGTTTGTACGAGTGCACCTCGCAAAGACGATCACAAGCACGACACGCGGTTCTGAACATGGGCGGAACACCCTATCGTCGTTTGTGCGGCTGAATCATCGACCTGGAGCGGTTTAGGCCGCCATTCCCGCTATCGATCGGACCGGGGCCTGCGGGGCCGTTGCTCCCGCCCACGGTGTCTTCGCGAATCGTTTTCCGCCGCTTCAAGCCATTGATGTCAGCTTCTCCAGCGTCGCTGTTTGCAGGGCGAGCATACCCATCGTGTTCATCATCATCCAATTCCCTAACACGCTTGTTCGATGGCGGCAAGCCACCCGGCCCGACTTGTGAGTAAGTAGACGACCCGTATGGTGCTCCGTATGTCTCGCCTCCTGTGTTAGATCCGTTCGTCGGTTGACTTCGGTTGTCAGTCATGACATTGTAGAGGTTGCTGCTAGTGGTCGGTGCAGTATTGGATCGTTGCGGAGTACTGTAACCAGCAGACCCCCAGCCTTGCCCGGTGGCAGCTGTCCTGGGTGTGGCACGGCCAGAAGCATTCTGGTGCGGGGAACCGGTCATTTCCGGCGACAAGTGTGCATGCTCGCTCGAAAGGCCACCCTGGGGTGCGTTGGGGTTGTAGCTGTATGGGCCGCGTGTGGGATTGTAGGCCCCGTTCGAGTGGGTATACTCATTCTCGTGCTCATGGTCGGCCTCGTCCTCGTGATGTCCATGGCCGACTTGCTCACCGTGACCGTAAGCGGAATCGGGCTTGGCGTCACCAGTATGGTCTCCTTCGGGGCCCCCGCGAGATGGTGGAGCCATATCTCCCTTCATGTAAGGACCGGATTGCGGCATCTGCTGTCCGTAAGTGCCGATTGAGGTAGTGGACATGCTTCGTTGCGGAATATACTGCCCCTGTTGTGCAGGCGCAGAGCTGTACATGGGCCGAGAACTATCAAAAGACTGGCCAATCTGGTATTGTTGCATGTTCTGCATTCCAGCTCCTGGGGGTGTATTGGCAGGGGAGACCGGCACAGACCTTGCATTGCTCAAACCAGTGTCGATTGACAAAGGCTGGCTGCCTGCAATCGAAGAGACGTTGGGCCCGCTCCACTCGTATGAGCTTCCTTGGTTACCAAGACCCATCATGCTGGAAGCGCTGGTGGGTGGCGTAGGGAACGTGTGTGCCCTATCAATACCAGGTCGCCCGGAAGAGGGGTGAGGCGCAATGGAATGCGGAGCGTTGGCGACATGGGCACCAATTGCATTGCTCATGGAGTGATGGTGCGTCAGCGGGGGCGGTTGCGGATTCCTTGGGAGATATGATGTTGATGGATCTGTTCGCCGACGTTCAGCTGCCACAGCCATCGCACTTACACTGCCACCAGCCCTGTTCTGATTAGAAGGGTGGTAAAGCAACGCGCCGATGTCATGTACGAAGAGAGGATAAAGGAGCTCTGTGATCTTCTCTTTGTTTGCGAAGTCCAGCGCCCGATCGAACGGAATCCTGCAGTTGTCAGTCCCGACGACTTTGGTGCCGCAGCCGAGGTTCAGCTCTTACCACACGCCCTTCAAATGCATGGGTCCTATCTTGACGACATGCCTGGTTTTCTCGCTCTTCAGGATGCCGTCACGACGACCTCTTGTCATACCAGCGACGTTGAGCAGTTTGGTACCATTGATCATGTGATTGTCTGATTCCGATCAGTCAGTTGCCAATACCTCAGCGGTTGCTATGGAACGCGTGTACGCACCCTCTCGCCTCGCAACACATACACCCTTGGCCTCAACCTGAAAACACAGGCTGCCTTCGTCTTCCCAAAGCGTTGCGGTGACACGAGGCTTCATTCCCGGCGGCGCCAATTGACCAGTAGTATCGAACGGGCGCGGCTGTCCATATTGGTCTCCACCGGCGACAAGCCCGCCGGGACCTGAAGCCGCAGCCGTCATGACTTCGCGGAGCATTAGCACTGCCGTGGGCCATTGCATTTGGAATTGGGACACATTCTTACCTGGAGGTAGTGATTGGGGAACCATGGTTTGCGACATTGACGCCGAAGCTGGATGGCCAGCACCTGATTGTGCACCCAGCCCATTCCCGTAAGCGTAGCCACCGTACCCGCCTTGTGGGCTGGGATAGATTTGCGAAGCTGGCTGCAAAGCCGGCGGCTGATACTGGGAGTAATGAGACGGTGGGCCTGAAGAAGGATGTTGAGATGTGCTGATATGCTGTGCATGGACATCCATGTATGGCTGGGTGGTGTTCATACTTCCGTAAGACTCGTTGTATTGGAACCCTTGGCCCCCAGGGTGTGAGGTGCCGTACGGAGACTCTTGAGGCGATTGAGCATGCAAGCCGTCTCGACTAAGGATCTGGGGCGTCTGATCTGGAGAGGGTGTCTTCAGACCCGTGTTGTTCAGAGATGTGACAGAAGCCGAATAACTTGTATGGGAGCTGTTGGTACCGTTTAGCACCGAGGCTGAACTGAAGGATCCTCCCCGAGGCGACGAATCCGTCGAAGAGCTTGTACGATGCTGGATCGCCGGTAGTCGCTCGTTCAGGTTGGAGGAGCGTTGAGGTACTGAGGGATTGTACCACGATGAGCCGACAGAGCCTCGGGGATGGACTTGGGATAGAGATGGGAGCTCCAGCTTTACGGTATTGACGACGTTTTGGTCGATCGTCGAAGGGTCGAATCGCCAATGGATCTACCAACTAGCCAGCGGTTAGAGATGCGTGTTATGAAACGACATAGCTTGCGAACGTGCTGCGGTCGAAAGACTCGGTTGCAGGTATAACCCCCAGATGTCTGATATGCGACCAGTCACAGCATAGGTGATGCAGTCTCGATCAATGGCAACGCAACAGAGCCAGATCAACCCTGCGATCAACGCACGTCCGGATCCAAATCGTGCTCAAGTTTGCTTGGACTGGTTGCAAGGCGGATGATCGGATCAAGCATCGGGTTGTAACAAGCAATAACAAACAGTTGACTTACACGAACCTTGACACACGTCTGCAAAGCAGCAGCCGCGTACTGAGAAGGGGAGCAGAGTCCGCTTGCTTGAGAATCAGATAGACCTTATCGCTCTTCTTTGCCGAGCAATCCAGTCAATCCCGCTCCTGTACTCTTCCCGTCGCTCGAGCACTGAGTGACGACGGCGTATACAAAAGGAGGAAACGGGTGTATGGAGCACCGTAGAAGGACTGTCCTGCTACCAGTTTCTTCGAACCGGGCTAGCTGTCGTTGCAGGCAGTGAGCGAGAGGCGGAAGGAACAGAGCCTAGGATGCAGCAGCCTTCCGAGCGAAGGGGCAGAACGCGCGCGCGCGCTTGACAGGTACGATGCACACAGGCGGTGGGAGATGCGAATAACAGCCGATAATAGTTAAGCAGAGCTCTTCAACGCTTGGAAATGCTTTTTCAACGTTGGGGCAGAAGCTTCGCAAACGGAACGACGAGGAATGAAAGTCCGGATGGGAACCGCGACAGGAGGGTAGCAACAATGCGAGCAGCGATACAGATACGTCAAACAGGACTTCTCGCTCAGCGGTGAAAAAGACGTAACAGGTCGTAAAGTCGTATAGAGGTCGTCACGGTCGTTCACGGCGTGTGAAAGCCAGAAGAGTGTCTATATGGAAGGGAGACGTTTTGTGTGGACTGTGTACGTGAGGTACCACCTAGCGCGTGCGGAGACCGTTAGCATTCCTGCTGCGGACCAATGCATGCACGGCGTGTGGATGTGAGAATTGAGTGAAACCGCATCAAGAACAGGATGCAGGCGGACGGAAACATGACATATGGAACGGTGATACTAACAGCGACGTCAAACAATGTCTTGCCGTTCAGTGCAGGAACCCTCGCTCCTCTGTCGAAAAGGGCAGACAGAGGTGACTTGGCGTGATGGATAGATGTGCGAGGTGGGAGCGGTTGGAGGAAGATTGAGGGAAGAATTGAGATAGGTTAAGGTAGAGTTGCAGCGGATGCAAAGCTGCGAGGGAAGCAGTAGTGGGTGTGTGGGTGGTCTCAGAGGTTAAGGAAGTTTAAGGGAGCTAGCGGCAGCTGGGTCAAGGTTCGTGGTTGGCTCTTGCGCATCCAGGTGGGGGGATGAGATGCTGGGAGACGAAGCGTGGTAGAGGAAAGGCAAGACGAAAACGAACCCAAAAGAGGACAAGACGAATGGAATTGGGTGGGTGGAGTCGGGCCAGGTTGGATATGGCAAAGCGAGCGGAGGAGGTTGGGAGGGAGTGAGGGGGGGGGAGGGATGGGCTCTTCTGGTGGTAAGTTAAGGATAGGTGCGAAAAAAAAGGCTCAGGTCGTCGATTGTTGACTTGACTGGGATTATTATCACCACTATACTATTATTGAACGGTGTGGACAGATTTGATACCTACTTGATCATAGCGCGGAAACCCGGCAAATGCTGCTAACCTGGGCCGCACAATAGCAACCATTTCCTGCACAGGCATCCAGCGACGGAGCTTCCCCGTCCAGCCATTCCACTTGCGTACAAAGACGTTATTCACCAGCACTCCGACTTCCAGGATCCGGCTTTGCTCAGGCAGTCACGTAGAGGGAAACGCTCAGCAAAAGACAGCCTAAGTGTATCGCGGCGATGGTAGATGGGTTGTTTCGAATGGCAAGGGTGGGATGATGGCCATTAACCGAAGCACGGGAACGCTGGGAAAGTGGAGAAGGGCTGAGGAGAGAGCTAAAGGACTCACGGGCCTTGGCGTCCCGATGTCGATATGGACACGCACCGAACAACAGTCCATGCTTCCGTTGAGAGCGGGCGCTTGACAGCAAGTGCCTCCAAGAAAGAGAGACACGGTTTGTGTATCCTGCCAACGTAGCCGCCGCCATTGATGCGTCTTCAGCAGTGTGGAGTTGCAATCGAGACTGTACAAGTTTTTGCTGTGCCTCCCTCGTGGGCAGCGGTGCACCGATTCCAAAAGCACAAGACGTGGCCGGACGGGCAGCTAGCCGCTGTTGCTTATTCTAGAAAGGCGTCTTGGAGACGCCGTCAAAGGTTTGCAGAAGATATGGCCTATGGGAGGCTACCGTGGACAGGGTGCTGCGGAAGCCGTATGCAGACTTCATGTACGATGCGATGCTATGGAGGCGCGCCTGTTGGTTGTTGCGGGAGCATAACAGTTGGGGTGGGGAGAAGGACCCTTTGCCTGCACCGAGGGCTCACTACTGCTCGTTTCTCAAGCGCCCTTATGTGTCCTTGAGAATGATGTGTGGACGGCCCGACGCGATACAACGCTTGGTGCAAGGAATGATGAAACCGCCAGCCAGGTGGGTTAGAAACTCCGCCAGAGCATAGCTACGGCGATGAGGGCTAGCAGAACAGGCATCTTCTGCTCGATATTACTATGCATAACGCGGAGGTGTGCCATCAATCTACTCTAGAGCAGGAAGCGTTCGGAACCTGTCAAAACTCCCCGCCCGTTTTAAGACTGGGCACAATTGAACGTCACTGGAAAACCAACCGCCATGACATCGGTTCCCACGGGCAGATCGTGTGTGCTTCTGTGGGCGATAATGATATTGCTACAACCCTACTACCCCAATGGGAGTGAAACACACGCGGCGAAGGGCTTGGCTTGATGATGGCGGTGTTGAGCTTCCATCCATCACGCTCATCTCATGTGCTGGAGACAGAAAGGCAACTACTACCCCGCGGGCGAGGTACCAAAGCGTAAGTCGGATGGCGGGATCGAACAACGGTTTCTGGGAGCGAGCGAGGCACAGCCTATGAAGGAGCCCAGTTGAACATTGGAACCTGTGCCCGGCTTGCAGGGCAGGCTCTTCAGCTGATAACGACTCGGAGATAGGGACCGTATCTGTTCGGTCAAGCGTCTCGAAAGCGGTTATAGCTCTCTCCCACTTCTTTCATCAAGCCCCAGGACTAACATGTCGGACAACGCTAAGCAGGTGGTGAACGGATGATTGATGATTGATGATCTGATTCTCCGGGGCTTGGGAGGAGGCTGGATGTTTCGAAGGCATGCGGCCCGTGCAGAGGAGAAGGCTGCCCTCCCCCATGTCCGAGAGCCGTCACGGGCAACCCCCTCTAGCAGGGATCACCAGGCAGTCGAAAATGATCGCGTTGTCGCCTCGTTTGGCACATCATAATGGCGGAGGGGGCAGGGCCGACTGCTATCAAGAGCAAGATGGATCGCTAAGCTTTCCTGCTTCCGTCCGAAAGGATAGGCTGCGATGAGGCCATCTCATCATCCGTCCACAAGTCCTGGATTCTCGGACGTGGATGGAGATGGGAAGACATTGGACGGTAGATTTCCACGATAGCAGGCTAAACTAACGGCTACTGAGGAGTCCGATGTAGGAACAATACATCTAACCGGCTAGGATAGCGACGGCCGGCGCTGGCCCTCGAACCTCTTGGGAACAGGAGTTTCTAGCAGTAACTAGACTAGTAGTAGTGATCAATACCTTCGTACCTGTAACGATCGTCCAGATCCAGTCAAGACTCAATCCCAAATACTTGGCACGCATGCGCTCGGGTCGATGTTTGTCAATCGCAAATACTTACCTACTGGACACCTCAAGTGGGAACATCCTCCAACGCTTCTCTGTCTTGCACCGTGACAGTTCCCAACCAAGCTATCCCCGGGCAATGGCAAAGCATCATAATCACAGGTTTGCGCGACAAGTGACCTTACGACGACCGGTCCTCGAGGATATAACAGCCGCGGTCGCGAAAGGCACTGCTCATTGCCGTAACCACCTGGCGCCATCGAACCCACGTAGCTTGAGTTCACGCACCCCATGCATGGTATGTGTCCGACTCTGAGACCAGACACCACAAGGCCATGCTGGCTTCAAGCCACACCCACAGAGCCCCCCCATCCTCACTCCCGACTGCCACTAGAGGTGCCAGGAACGATGAATGATAGAACCTGTGTATCTTCAAGGACAACTGATTTGTCGCAAATTTCTGGACGCGGCCAAGGTCGAGTTGAGTGGCCTTTGATGGTATTGATGGCAGCGTAAACGATCGAAAACTACTTTGAAATCAGAGACCCCGCCCGTAGGGAAGTAGTGAAAAAGATATGTTGGACCTTGTCCCGAATCCCAGGCTCATCCGTACAGACTGATCAACTTGAGGGTGGTCAATGTGCGTGAGTCAGTTTGTTGTGCGTTCAGTGTCCATGCTGGAAAGGCACTGATCTTTCGTGAGGACGATTAGCTTTCCAAACCTTGAGCATCTGGCAATGGAAGCTGCAAAATCATCTGTTGATTACGTTCGGGTTTCCAACTTCTGTATGTCATGTTACCCCAGGTCATCGCTACCTACAACGGCCAAGGCAAAGAAGCTGGTGACTGTAGTACACGTTCAAGCGGTGGAAGTAGTCGACAAATTTGGCTTTGAATTGATGCAATGCGTATGCAAAAATAACCGTGCAGTGCATCCCGACCGGAAGATCCGGTGATGAGGAAGTCGATCATGTCGCCGCCGAATTGCAAGCTGCGCTGTTCGGCAATGTGTGTCTCAGATTGGAAGACATGATATTACAGCACCGAGATTAGCGTACATTAACCATACTTCTATCAGATCTTTAACGGTCCGCACGAGTGAATTGTCTCGACCGTGATTACAACCAATTCCAGCGAGGGATCCTCTGAATAGGCACAGAACGTGGAACAATGGCGACGACGTCAACCCTAGCTTGAGATGCTGGTACCTGCTATACTGTCCTGAGCGCGGCCGAGCAAAGCTTCGGTTCGAGCTGGAACGGATTACTGAAGTGCCCGTGATGAACAGTGGCTTATGTAAACCTATATCTCCAGTCATCCATTGATACGTGAGGTCGGGACACTTAACCTGACAGGGAGTGGGTATAACCTGCCATCTCTTGTGCGTACAATAGGAATCCAATCGTCAGTGCACTGAACGTTGATCCAGTCGAGGTCGTCTCAATCACGCCACTGTCCGTTTGGGTTGCTGCACCTCATTGACGACAGGGCTCCAGCGCTGATCCCTGCACAATCGGACCGTGGTTCCTGCAGGTTAGCCTTCCGGCAGTAGTGTCCAAATCTTTGATCTTTCTGATTCGTCTTGTTTCACCTGTGTCTACCCGTCTTGCATGCGTGGTGAGATGCATGTGCGATCCAACAAAAGCTTTGGGCTTGGCGTTGAGAGGAGCATTCCCATTTCCGTACTCCAATACGACCACTTGGGACAGGACTCCGACCCGACGGCTCCAAATCGCACACGACAACACGCTCCTAAGCATCGCTGTTTCTCGGCTTGCAAGAACCAGCAGGATGGAATCTCAATACAAAACAGCATCTCGTGCCGAGACAATGGACCGTAAGCAGGCTGGTGGCTTGATGATTCAGGAAGTGCTTCCGCGAATGGACCGAATCAACTAAAGTTTGCTGAGCTAGATCAGTGCCAAGCGTGGCCGGCCGCCGTCCAATCATCGCAAACCACGTCTGACGTTTTAGTTTCGAAGAACGCGCTAATTCACGATATCCCTGTTGCTGACATGCGACCCTCTCTGATCAAGCGGCACGCTCTGCTGAACCTAGTCTAACAGCTGTATTCCTCGTGGGCAACTCAAGCTGCTGACTCTGGTCGCCGACCAGTGCCGACTTACACATACCCTACAAATGCTTTTAGGACGACCACGAATGCCTCATAAGGCAGAAGCATGGATAGGTTGCCCGTCATCTGCTCGGTCTGGCGCTCGAGAGCAGGGCTAGGTGTTGTGGTAACGATTGACCTTTGCCCAGTCGTTCACCGCTCTTTCGATTGTGATCCCGGGCCCAGGGCTGAATTTGGGAAGCACGGAACCGACTGCACGGGGCACCGATACGATGAGGCTCCATTGGAAACTCATCAACGTAGAGTAACCGCTAGACGCTTACTACTGTGGTAGATACTCATCAACCACTATAACAGCAAGCCACGGCTGCGGGATCAGATATCATTACCCCGCCTGCAGCCCGCGGCAGCGCGAGTCATTCTTAGTACAGACCAACCGTGCACCGTGAAGTACTCTCCGTGCATAATTGGTGCTTGGTAAAGGTCTTCAGATGTTTCGACCACTCCCCATGATAGCGACAACGGATTCATGCGGACCGCCTGATGTCGTGTTGGCAGAAGACAAAGGGTGGACGGGCGTCCGACACCCTCGCGCAGCGGAACGAAGTGGACGCCCGCGTGGGGCTTTTGCAGCTCAACCGAGTGGCAATCCCCGCCGCACGACATCTGTACATACATGTGCATACGAGGAGGCAAGGGGTCCCGCTTCACTTATGAGACACAGACGTACAGCGAGAGGTCATCCCATGGACTTCGAGCATACACAATATGTCGATCCTGTTTTTCTAACAATCGTCCCTGGGTGTCGTGCGAGGCCTAGACTTTCCCCCCCATACTCTGTTGTGCAAGAAACGGCTGTGGTCCGGGATCGAATCTTTACCTTCTAGAACCACACCACAATGTTTCTTGTCCGGTGTTTGCATCCTCAGTCTATCACTATGCTCTCACGTATCTCCCTATTCTCTGCGCCGAAAAAACTGGAAATGATGGAGTCTCATAACAGTTCCTGTCGCTCGTCAGCTGTCGTTCCCTTATGCTTCCGTGATATTGTAGGCTGCACCCCTTTTGCGACTTATGTCAATCTTTGTTTCCATACTGCTCCTTAATTTGTCTCTCCAGCACTTTTTGGTCCCGGCCTCTTTCTCACGCGCTAACTCGCACTTGCCGGCACAGACGGTTGAGACTGTCTGTTAACACGTGCTGGGACGTACTGATCGATTGCAAGATCGTTACCTACCCGCATGTTGAACTTGCGCTTTCACCGATGACAGCCGGGCCAACAATACTATCTCACCGTTGTAACCGCATCTCATTTGAGGGATGAACTCTAAAACAGAAAACTTTGACTTTCATTCTGAGCGAGTTACGTTGGAGCACCGCTTATCAAGGCGACCATATCATTCGCGAATGCAATGCCTCCTTCTATGTCCTTGAGCGCGTGAAGAGAGAACGTGGGCCTGACGCTACAGGGAGGCAAAAGAACGTTCTTCTGCCAGCGGCGTCCTGCATCGTAAGCTACTTTGTTCTGTACATTGCATTTACACGATCACGCCGCCGTCCTGCCTCTTGGTACTTCAATGTGCTCATCCATAAGTCTTCGTAGATGGTGTATGGGTAAGCATAAATTCCATCATAGAACGCTTCACAACTCGTAGAGCGCTGTTGTGGCGCAGTGGGAGTGACAAGTGGATATCCCACATACACAGGTCTCACTGTGTGTAACGGTCTAACCGTCGGCTCCTAGTCCCGCGTATGGTGAGGGGAGGGCTGTGTTAGACCAGATTGCTCGCTGTGGAATTCACGTCCCGCTACCGCGCCATGAACCACTATTGTCACGGAACACTTCTGCGCACTTTCAAATGCAGCATGTCTTAGGCAGCAGACCAAGCTAATCTCGCCCGACTTCTGACATATTGGGCGGGTGATGTCACACTGCTTCCGGAAGGAGGCCGTATTCAGGAGAGAGCACACGCATCAACACAAGCGTTAGGTTCAATCCCTTCAAAACCGTTTCGTGCACGCACACATTAGAACCCATACCACCTCGACTCTGCATGATCCTATCCCGACACTGTTGACTCTTAAAGGGGGCGAGGCCGACAGCGGCACTCCTCGACGGAGGTAAACACTTCACAGACACTGTTGCGCCTTCACCGCTCAGAGCCACATAGTTGGCATGCAAGGAACAATCTACAGTCTTCCACAACAAGCAGAAAGAAGATCATTGGAGAAAGATGTCGTGAAAGGGGCAATTCAGAATCGAACAGCTCAATGTCGACCCGTGTGGTCCAAAAGCAGGCTCTGTTTCCAATTGTGGCGTCCTCATCATCCTCATCATCATAATCGCCCCTGATTTCCTAGATCGGTCGTTCCCCATACCGTGAACCCCGTACGCGGCACACAACAAGTCCCTTCATGCGTTTGAGCACCATGGTGTCTAGTATGAACCGTTCTTGTCCGCCTCAAGACTTTCGAATACGGTTTCCAGGAATTCACGCAGCTGAAGCAGACGAACGCACGGAATCTCTTAGGGCGACATTACTACAACCAGGTCCGTCGACGGCCTCCTCGATGTCTTTCTAACAAACAACTCCCTTTATTTTGCCTTTTTTAACTGTCACATCGTACTCGACCCAGCCAGCTTTTCCCCTGCCTTGCAATATCTTTCCGCAGTTAAGCACGTGGCAGCCCATGTAAGTTAAGGCAAAAGGGGCAAGATCAACATCGCATAAAGCAAGTAGGGTTGGCAGAGGATAAAGATTCAAGCTACCGGCGTAGTCGACATGAATGGGCCGTGTGGAAAGGGGGAATGGTGACAGGTGACCCTGGTCCAGCAATGTCCGCGTTAGTTTACGAGCTGCCAGCGTGTTCGAATCCACCGCCGTTTGTTCTCGGCTTGGTGACGCGCATGGCATTGCTGTGTCTCCATCGGAATCTACCATCGACTGCCGACTCTCGCGCACTGCTTCGTCGGCTGCCCCGTTCGGTGTCTGTTGCTGGGCTTGCTCTGCAGATGGCATTTTTAGCGCTGTTCGTCGTATGCGGCTGGATATGTCGTCTCTGAACACGACCATCTCTTGTACGGGACCAAAGAGGCTCATGCGCGTAGGGTTCGAGGTCCACACTGGTTCGGATGGAGCGGACCTGTCCACGCCTGAGCCCTGAGCTGCCGGCGGCCGGGTGTCATCTCTTAGTTCCGACTTTGCAGATGCAAATGTACGCTTAAGCCGACTGACAAAGACATCCGGCACGCCCTTTCTCGGTACAGGGGTGGACGCCCCCGCACTCCATGCGCTCGGCCAGGGATCGTTATCACCAGGCACGAATATCCAGGTCGTATGTGGCAAGAGCTCGTGAAAGTCCGCTAGCACTGAGTCCAGCGCGTCGAAGGCTTCCTTGTACTCCATAGAGCTTACGCTGCCGGCTGATGCGTCGGCAGCAGAGGAGGAACTGGGCGATGCTAGCGCGGCGTGCGTGACAAAATTGCCCAGTAGGACAATGCTCAGAGGTGGTTGGGGTGACTTGGCGTAGAAGCTTAGCATTGCCCGAATGGCAGTGAGTGAACTCGGATTGTCAAGATTGCACTCGCCAGCAAAGACGACCTTGTCTCGCACGCCCATGCGGGCTTCAGGAGCCGCCTCCAGATCAGGTAGCCGACGCGTATGCAGCACTCTTCGTTCCAGTCGACGCATCTTAACCCCCATCGCACGTTCACTGCCCACACCTAGAAAGTCGGTCCAGCCAAAGCCGCCAGCGACGGAGTTTCCCACGTCGGTGTCAGGGTTCACATCGTCCTTAATGCCTAGGCTGTTCGCTCGTCGTTCCGCAGGTGGATGGCTGATATAGAAGCAGACAAGCTTACCTCCAATAGTACCTCCTATTCCTCCAGTGTTGCCGAGGTTGCTCGTAGGCATGTACTCCTCCTCGTACATGCCATCCGCCAAAACTAGCATACCAGGTGCGAACAAGGTGCCATCTTCAGACGATGAGGACGCATTGGACAAGTCAAGGGCAATGCTCCCAGTCAGATCACTGATTGCAAGCGTCCCAGTAGGGGCAACAGTCAACAAGCCGAGTATCAGATGTGATGATCCACTCCGACCCAGTAGATTAGCAATCGGTGTGATTTTGTAGGATTGATGTTGCGTCCTGCTTCCATGGCTCTGCGAGGAACGGCTTGCAGTGAAGGAGGATGGTTGGAAAGATTCATTGTGGAGCAGGCGCTGATGAATGAGGTGATATCTTTGCCGGAAGAAGTCGGTTTGATGAGAAGGCAGGGAAAACAACGATGGAAGTGTATGGACCCTAAATGATTAGTCGGTTAACGCACTCAACTTCTGCTTGGCTGGCTCACTTTTCAAAACTCCTCTTATTGATGTTGTACATCAAACGCGGCTGTTCATAGGCATCAATGACTTTTAACCATTGCCTCGGATCGTTAATGCTTTCGTCGTCGTCCTCGTCGCCTCTAGTGCTCGCGTGTAGCGCGTTGATCTCTTCCAACGGACTTGAGAGACTTGATGCCTTGTTGTCTCTGTCACTGTTCTCTGGGTCAAGGGTGGTGTCCGCAAAAGCAAAGCTACCCTGCCGGTTTATTGAGCCTTTCCCGGGCAGAATCCTCCCACCACTCATACATCCTTCCAGGGTTTTGAGAATGCTCCTGAAAAGATCTGTATCACCCTCTACAATGACAGGTCCAGCGCTCTTCTTCCATGTCCTTGCGACTTCCTCTAAGACCTTCTCCGCTAACCCTTCTTCTCGCCAGCCAGAACCGCAGTGCCTCCCAACGAATGTTGCTAGTGACTGCAAGGCGGTCGACGTGAGAGTTAGATTGTGCTTTTTAGTAAAGGTGCGGAAAGCGAGGGGACGTAAAGTTGGCGGAGGTATCAGGATAGGAAGTATAGCAGCCTTAGTAGAAGGTGCTGCTGCGGTAGCTTTGGCCGATGGTCGCAGAGGGTGGATTGGTGTACCGAATGCGGGCGAAGAAGAGGGGATTGGACTAGGATCTTGCACTGGTGGTCGTGAGAAAATTTTTCCAGCCCGACTTATGGCTGCCATGGTAGTGAGCGTTGGTCGTAAACTTTGTTGGATCTGGAGGTTTCGTCTTTGATGGCAAGTCGTGCGTCCTGGTTAAGAGGTTGACGCGCCGTAAATTGAACGGGACGCGTCTCCCCGCGAATCTTAGCGTTCTTTTCGCGACACAGTACACAACCCTCCGGCATCGCAACACCTTAACAGTCTTATGCTACTTCATCATTATATGACAGACTTGCCTGGTAAACCTGTCGACTCAAACCTCCATCAAACCAAGGTCCATCTGCAGAAACCTCTCATAAAAACACGCTCCTAACAAAACATCATGGCCAAATCACAGGGCGATGACCAGTCTGGAGCCAACCTACGGAAACAGCTTCGCGAACTTACACAAATCGCCGCCGTGGAGTACTCGCTCAAAAAGTACGAGGAAGCTGCTCAAACGTACGCCTCAGCAGCAGAAGCTCAGGCCAAACTCAACGGAGAGCTAGCGCCGGAGAATGCAGAGCTACTTTATGCCTACGGCAAATGTCTATACAAGCTGGCGGTATCGCGAAATGATGTATTTGGGGGAAATCGACAAGCAGAACTGAGCGACGAACCCAAGAAAATAGACAAGGCAAGCAGGATCGACGAGGCGCATGTAGCGGCTTCTGCAAATGTGGCTACCCAAGGATTCTTCCAATTTAAAGGAGACGAAAACCTAGAAGCTTCCGACATTGACACTGATGATGATGCGGAGGATAACGCTGAAGTGGATGAGGTGGAGCATGAGGACGATTTTGCCACAGCTTACGAAGTATTAGATTTGGCCCGTGTGTTGTTCCAGCGGAGAGTTGACGAGATCATGAAATCGTTGGATTTTGGAGACAGCTTGGATTCAGGTTCATATTACGATTTCAGTGATTGGGCCCATACACAGCGTAGATCACAAGAAGAGAAGCATGATGGGGAAATAGCTGCGAACGCTGCAGATGATGAGATTGAGTCAACTGCAAACGGAGTGACATCTTCCACGCACGCCGATGGTAGTAACGGCGCTCCAACTCAGCATGCCGGAGACTCGTCTCAACGGGTAGAACTTGATCAGCTTCGACAGCTCATGATGAAGCTAGCCGACACCCGCGATCTCCAGGCGGACATCTCCCTAGAAACGGAGCGCTTCGAAGAATCTGTGGTGGATAATCAAGCTACTTTAGACCTTCGGCTGAAGCTGTACCCAATCCACAAGTCTTTCATCGCTGAATCACATTACAAACTCGCTCTATCGCTGGAATTTGCATCTCTCGCGGATGCCGAAAAGCAACCAGATGGCTCCAAACGTGTCGTTAAGATGGACCTCAGGGAAAAAGCAGTTGAGCACCTCAAACTCGCTATACAAAGCGCAAAAGAAAGGGTGAAGTTTGAAAGAATGGCAGCCCGTTCCCGAGACAACGGCGATTCGAAGCTCAGCGCAGATCAAGAAAGGGAGATTGAGGAGGTACAGGACATGATTGTGGACATGGAGCAAAGAGTAAGTTTGAGAGTGTGAAACCAGATTAGCTCGCGTTGACCGAAACCTCAGGTACAAGAGCTCTCCGCACCTCTCGAAGCTGAGAAGAAGATTCGGGAAGAGCTATCAACAATGCTGGGTGGCACTGTTTCTGAGCAGTCCAAGGTCAAAATCGAGGAGGCCAAAGCACATGCTACTGATCTCACGTCCATGGTACGGAAGAAAAAGAAAGACGAGCCCCCTACCAGTTCTATACCGGACGATAAGACCACCAACGGCGCGTCAAAAGTGGTGATAGATAGGAAAAGGAAAGCTGAAGATCCTGAAGAGGATGAGCTTGCAGGGGGCAACACCTTTGAGCCTTTCGAGAAGTCAAGGGTAAAGCACGCTAGGCTCGAACCCACAGAGCACAACGAGGCACCAAATGAGCTCTAACTGCGTCACCTTCGAGGAAGCACTCTGAACTCGAACATGACTTTTAGAGCGATTTAATGGAGAGTAACAAGATTGCCAGCCGGAGCAATCATTGATCTCGTCAGGAGGGGAGTATCGGTCATTTTCGGGAGCAATGTCTGCGTATCGGACCGCCGGGCAGAACTTTAAGGTTTCAGTTCATCTTCGAGTTTCCTTGTGTACTAGTAAGAGAAAGCTTGCAGCTCCTCGTCCAGAGCTCCGTCCCTACTGTCGTCCTTGAAGATACCATTTTGAGTTTGTCTTGGCTTAGCAGGGAATGGTAAATTCACCCGGGCACTAAGCAACAACCGCATATTTTAGTCGTGTCCAGATTCCTGAAGCGCAAGTCTCTACCTAACGTCCACTGTTCCCGACTTCACGGCCTCTCAACGAATTTACCCATGCATTCACTTTTTAATCCCCTTCATTAATACAAGGGATACCGTTCGCCGATGTCATTACTAGGTTGCTGTTCTTTCCACTTGCCAACCACATCAACAATTTCAATACGAACGACAGGATCATGCTCAAGATGAATGTTTCGGTTGTTTTTTTTTGCTTGGGAACATTCACTACGGTTGCGCAGATAAGGCTGATCAGTCTCACTGCTGGCAACGTTTAGTTGCATAGCCTCGTATTAGGTGATTTCGATCATTCTTCCACCAGCTGGATCATTGTGAGATTGCATCAACTATCTACGGAGAAGGAAGCTCAATGTAGTTTCGGAGCCCGGCGTAATGCCTGCCGACATGCACGATGCTGCAATGCCTCTGAGTGGTACTGAAGAGTTGTTGCGCCCATGCTTCCCATATTGGGCAGCTTCTTAATTATGGTGCTAACTTGAATGGTTCCCTCGGTATCTTACGACTCGTTTGCGTTCGGCCAATTCTGTCTATAGCCGGGGACCCCATGTACACGACCTCCGGCGGCAGCAGTCGTACCGGGTTGGTCATTGGACCGAGATGGGACGGAGCTGCTTCTGGTACTGCAGTTGCCGCAGATTAGTGTACGCACAGATGAACGTTTCTTTGCTGGCCTATACAGCATTGTTCAGCCCCCAATCCGGCATGTGATATTAGTTTTTGCCAGGGAAACTTTCGCAGGCAGACAATGTCTATAGCTATCGGTGGTGACGGACTTCATAACTATTGGGTAGACCGGGTCTAAGGGTGACGTCGGTCTCTCTTCTCGACGTATTTTGGAAGAGGTGAGGATGGCGGCGGGGAGGACAATGGAGAAGAGTCTGACTCTCCGAACGCGATGCTCGCGATATCGCCTTGCGGTCTCTCCGCCAACGGTAGGGGAGCTGTCGACGCTGCCGAAGTTGCGGACAACCCCATAGCCACAAAATCAAGAGACACGACTGATGCAACCTCATCGCCTTTGGCTAGAGCAACTGCCGCGACGAAATCCATCTTGGCCCATGGAGCATAAAGTTGCCATTCGTCTATCAAGAAGTTAGCGAAAGCATGGACAATGATAGACATGAACTTGCGGTGGACAACAGCCTTCATGTACGTCTTCTGAGGCTCCAATAACTTGTCCATCAATTTAGCAACCTCCTTTTTGCATTCTCGCTTCATTCCCTTCTCCTGCGGAGTATCTCCTAATGCGACAATCTTTTGGTTGATCTCCGTTGCTTTCAAAAGGTGATCCAGCATTCTAGGTTTCTCCGACATTTCTGGCTGATCGAGTGTGCTTGAGAGATGCTGTTGGAGTAACGGTTACCTGATGGAGCGGGGCTTTCAAGCCAAACGTAAGAACGTAGGGTCAACAGTGGGTAAGTTTGTTCTCAGCACAGAGCAATAGCTTGAAGGTGAAGAGCGCAGAGCGAAGTCACGTCTCACTGATCAATCACCTCCAGCTGATATGTTGGCTTTGTTGTCTTGGTAAGGAGAAAGAGCGAGGTCTCAGCATCACCTAGATTGCTTTAAAAGGCCGAACGTATGTTATTTGCGTGAATCTAACCGTCACAGGTGCACCTGTGATTCTCTACTTACTCATCTGACCGGTGAGCTAGCCTTTTCAAGACAACTAGGTCTTGGTCCCCTTCATATCATATAACCCCTTCGCCCCGCAGCATGAAAGTGTAAAAGTTCACAACATCAGTACAAGTGTAAGCTAACACTCCCAAACGACATGGAACTAAGGGAAGCAACCAACCAAATGTACATCTCTAAAAGCTTTTGGAGAGACGCTGCCGTAGTCAAACCCGTCATACTTCAGGTTGGGAACCCGCACAGGTGAAGTTCAATCTTACAGTGACCACTACCTTATGGATAGAGTTTTTCTCTCGACGGTAATTGGTAGGGGGAAAGGCTTCTGCATCATCCTTTCTAAGCTTGGTTCATCTCCATCACCATCGTGTTGATGAGGGGCTGACGGCCCCTTTATTTGTATATCATCTGCAGTTGTCTTCTTCGCGGCAGTGTGGTTATCGTCATGCAGCTGCTTCGGATATCTCTATCAGTATCAACGCTGGCGTTGATGTTCCTGATGATAGTGTGGTCATTCACTGCTACTGATGATCATTGCCTTCTTGGAAAGCTCGAGAAGCATCCGATCTCCTGGGTTTGTCACTTCAATCTGTAGAGTCGTACTTCATACTCGTTGCCACTCCGTAGTAAGCCACGGATCTTGTGTAAGCCAGAAGCATTCTTTCCTCGTCGATAGTTGCATCATCAAAAGGGTTCCTGGTTCGTTAGCATCCTGGACATTCGTGTCATGATCATTGTCGTCCTTAGGAGTACCGCTGCTTGTCGAGTGAATGTCTTCCAAACCCTTTTATCGCTTTCAAGATTGCTGGCAGAGAGCTAGAGATGATTGACGATAGCCTGCCATTCAAGGTGTGCTTTTTTTGCAATCAGTTTCGCAGTCTAGATTTGGCAGATTGGAAGGTGGCAGAGAGATTCGGTGAAGTGAGCGTGTTTTAGTTGACGGCAGTAGCAGTCATACCAGGAAATGGAGGGTCGCTTCCTTTGAACGATTCACAGGTTACTGTAAAGCGGTTTATTGAAGCAGTAGCTATGTTAATACCCGCTTGCTTTCCACTGCAATCAAATGACTGTCCCTGTTATCGTCCAACCTCTTAGTGTTCTGTATCACAAAAGTCCGGATTGTACAAAGCATCGCCACCTCGCAGCAGGTGACACGTTGTTCAAACCATAGACCATTCCCACTTTTCTCTTCACTTCGGGCCGCTTTTGGGACTTCTGAGGCTATACTGAAGCTTGGTTGCCTGCGCGTTGCCTCGGCGGATGCTGACTTGGGCAGTTGTCTCGTTACAAATCAAGAAAACACATGGGCAGAAAATTATTCAGGAACGTCTAGATCCTTGTAACGGAGAAGTTAGAGTTCGGTGACGGGACATTTGTTAAGAATACCTCGAGCGTGGGCATTGGGTATCCCATAACCAAAGGCGACTACATATATTGGGGAGCCCCTGAGAGCATCACGTGACGTGGAGGTCTCAGCGCCCGCTGGTATTAGTACATACAATATATTGTGCCTTCATCCTTTCTTACCAACCCTCATAACCCCGAGTGGTCCCAAGAAAGCGTGTCTGTTGCAGATATTGATATGGCCTGAATTTGCCTTGACGTCTAGGGTTTGCAGATTCTCAAGCACCATGTAACGGGAGGACGACTGCTTCCCATGGCTCAGCAGTATTGCGCTCCGGCGGTTATACGACAGCAAAAGCGGTCAATGAGGCACAGAGCTCGCTATAGGTACAATCAGACGACACGAGGTAAGGGAGTAACGCAAGCTCCAAACCACCTTCGTCCTTTCTTTTGGACGCCGATATGCCGAAGTAGAGTCATAGGCATGTTGCGGCCAACTTGAAGAGCGTTATAGAAGTTCCAACACGGCGGGAGCAAAGATGCTGCACCAAGGTGAACTAGCCCTTGAAAGGGGTGGGAGTCGGCGGGCTGATTTCTACACGTGGATAGCAAGATTGATACAGAGGGCCACATATACAGCATGGTTCTTTGTACCTTGAGATATAGCTTTACGCTCCTGTACTCACTGGGGATGCTAATAAGCCGCGGCTCCAAAAAGATGTATGCTATGTTACCCCGTTGCATGCTCGCTGTGCAAGCAGGATTGACGACAGCTGAAGGTCTCGTGTCAAGGTGGCTGAGCGTGTCCAAGAAGGCTAGCGGCGGTGGAAGCAATGGCCATCAGCTCTCCACCCACCGAAGGGGGCGCCCCCCTTCTAACGAAAGACGGGGTTAAAAATAGCGACTCGCTGGAAGTACAGCCGAGTGCAGAAGAGACATCTCCAAAGAGTTACCACAGAGTATCTCAGAGAAGCAAGTGATCTGAATCCCGTGTTGACAAGGATTTGTTCGTACCTCAAGAGGAGAGAAGCTCACATGGGCGGAGGTGTCTACTGGTAGGTAGATGAAGACGAACAGCGACAGAGGAGGACGCGTTGAAGCTAACGGTAGCTGTCAGAAAGGCTGTTCGGCGCTTGGTGCTTGGCGGCTTTGGGCTTAGCTGTCCCGTCGAGCCCATCTGGATCATCCCGACCCTGGCCATATCTTCAAACTTTCCTGTGCGCACTACCATTTCAGTCTGCTTCTGCATATACTGCGTGTTTCTCTTCATCCCTTGGACCTTCTCTTGCACCCATCACTCGTTTTTTTCCCACTGTTGATAACGCACACGACTTCTTCCGCCGCACCTTGTCTTGATCCAACCGCTATACATCCTTTAATCGAACCATTTCAGCAACCCATTCCGGCCACTCCTCCTTGCTTCTGGCGTTTGGGTTCTTCCTTGAAGCCTTTGGCCCTTCAGCGCTCCCCACTCATAAACTCATCCACCGGCGTTGCACATCAAGAGAGCGTGTACTAGTCTGCTGTCCATTGATCGCCTGCGCGGCGCCTAGCTGCATTCATAATGAGGCCGAGTTCAGCACGCCTTCTGGCCGTTTCGACACTACTGTTTCTCTCAGCTCTGCCGGTCGGAGCTCTGGCCGATCAGATACTCAAGACGGATGGCTTCAGCTCTTGTCTTGCCGATGCCGAACTGCAGGTCCAACGCATGAATATACAGTACAACAAAGATACAAGAAAAGTGGACTTTGACGTTGCTGGCTCCAGCTCGAAGACGCAGAATGTCACGGCATCGCTGATTGTCACTGCCTATGGGAGGAATGTGTATCAGAAAGACTTTAACCCCTGTGAGAAAGACACGTTTGTCCAGCAGCTATGTCCAGGTGTGTACATTTCCCGAGCAGCCGCCGTGATGGAGCTCTTCTGACGAATTTTGCAGTTCCCGCAGGGACCTTTGCGGCCGCTGGGTCGCAATCAATCCCTTCAGAGTATGCAGATATGATCCCCTCAATCGCCTTCTCCGTTCCCGATCTGGACGGACAGGCCAAACTAGAGCTGAAGTCTCTCGACACCGGGAAGGATCTGGCTTGCATCACGTCTACGGTGAACAATGGGAAAAGCATGAATGTGCCTGGTGTCTCTTACTTTGCTGCAGGCTTGGCTGGTGCAGCTCTCATTCTATCCGGTCTGTCCGCCCTTGGTTCCGCCGGACACGCCGGGGCAAGCACCAGCAGTCCGACATTCCTGGAGCTCATGGGTTGGTTTCAGTCCATGGCGATGAACGGTATGATGAGCGTCAAGTACCCCGGCGTCTACCAAAGTTTCGCCAAGAACTTCGCTTTTAGCGGCGGTTTGGTTTACTGGGAGGGCATGCAGGTCGCCATCGACAACTTCAGGAAGAGCACCGGAGGCAATCTTACCGAGGACAGCGTCGAGTATCTGAAGGGAGCCACCTTAATCTACACAGACGGTAGTACCAGCGGAAACATCACCAAGCGGGCCATTGATGACGTCCTCACCGCCACTAGTTTCTATGTCCGCCAAGTTTCCACAATCATCAACGGAACATCAAGCTCCATTGGCGAGGGAAACTCTACCAATCCTGCAGCGGACAAAGCGATGCACGTTGTGCACGGTATCCAGGGATACGTCGAGCAACTCACAATCCCACAGTCGAACACTTTCATGACCGTCTTGTTGATCTTTGCCATTGTCATTGCCGCCATCACTGTCGGTATCCTGCTCTTCAAAGTCATCTTGGAAGCTTGGGCTCTCTTCGGTTCCTTTCCAAAGCGGCTGACTGGCTTCCGCAAGAGGTATTGGTGGCTTCTAGCCAAGACCATCACCAACTTGATCCTGCTCCTGTACGGCATCTGGACGTTGTACTGCGTCTACCAATTTACCAACGGCGACTCCTGGGCCGCAAAGGTCCTTGCTGGTGTCACGCTCGCTGCTTTCACCGCTATCTTGGCCGCCTTTACGTTCAGAATCTGGCAGATTGCAAGGAAGTACAAAAAGGCTGCAGGCGATACATCCGCCTTGTTCGAAAACAAGGAGACCTGGCGGAAGTACAGCCTCTTCTACGAAAACTACAAGAGGAGCTACTGGTGGATCTTTGTGCCCAGCATTGTCTACATGTTCGCGAAAGGCTGCATCATCGCCGGTGCTGACGGCCACGGCTTGGTGCAGACAGCTGGCCAACTCATCGTAGAATCACTGCTTCTAATCCTTCTCCTCTGGTCGCGTCCGTACTCCTTGAAGTCCGGCAACTGGATCAACATCATTATCCAGGTTGTCCGCGTGCTTTCCGTTGTTTGTATCTTGGTCTTTGTTGAGGAGCTCGGCATTGCTCAGGACACAAAGACCATCACTGGACTGGTACTGATTGTTATGCAATCGGTACTTACCGGTCTGTTGGCTATCCTAATTGCTATCAACGCCATCGTTTTGTGCTGCAAGGAGAACCCTCATCGCAGGCGTAGGAAGGAAGCAGGTACGCTAATTCTTTGCATTCGCCTGGCTTGCATCGAGGCTAACACAATCATAGAAAAACTCAACCGTGACCTTGACAACCTCACGCCGCTTGACGCTCGCAATTCCCTGCTCATGGATCCAACCACCCGAGCAAACTATGCCCACCGCACCTCAGGCATCTACAAAGCGCCGCTTGTCTCCCCAAACCCCTTCGCCTCTGCGCGTACCGCATATGATCCCGTCTCTCAGCGCGACATGTCGCCGCCACCTTCCAGACCGCCTCATCTCCATGCAGAAAGTCAATCGAGGCTCATGAGCTCTGCTGCCAGTATGGGAAGAGTCGAGAGCAGGAGCCGCAGCCCTCCGTTCAATAGGGAACCACGCTTGCCGGATGTCGAATTTGGGTACGACGACGCCCGGGGTAGGCGGTATTAAGAGATCCTGAAGTGGCAAGCTGCCTCCTCTCACATCTGCCTTGTATATCTGTTGTATCTATTGCACACCACTTTGGATGAGTTTATTAGTTTATTGTCTGATTGATCCTCAGTCTCAAGAGTTTGTCCGTCCGCACAGGGCTTGCATCGCGTTTATTCAGCCTCTTTGCCCGGCGTCCGTACATGTTACGAAAGTGTTGCTTCGACCAGAGCTTAAATTGTCGAGGAATAGAACAGAGGCTGTTAGGGTCTGAAGAATGATATTGAGTTACTAGCCACATTTGGGCTCCTACAGCGCGTGTACCTGTGTCAACCCTATGCTCTCCAGATGCCATACATCTTGCAGCGGGATGTTCCACACAGCAGTTGCTGGCTAGTAAAATCAAGCAGACGGCCTCCCCCCCTGCCGTGTTCGCGGAGCCTCCAACCCATTACACTCCCGATGTACATATCATCTCCCAGGGTAGCCGGCACTTCGTGTAGCAGCAACAAAGAAAACATTCACTCATTATGATGACTCATACGTCGTCACGAGGCGATCAAGATCTGGTCCATGCTTACGGCTGATGGCCAGCGAAGCCGTGCGTCGCAGTTGCTGCATGGAACAAGTTACTGCCTTTCCAAGAGCCGATTGCTGCGAAAGGAAACGAGAAACGAGTTTGGCAACCCCCAGGAAGTCCGAACTGACATCACTACATGGACAACCAAGCAGCAGAGACACCAAAGAGAAGCGGCAGAAGCAGAGATGAGGAAATTCTTCCTGCACCACCCTTGGGTATATTTCCCGTGGATGCTTGGCCAAGGTACCAAGCTCCAATGTCGGTAAGCTTACCGTCCTGTGTGAGCATGGCAGCATTTGGCCCGACGTTCGATACATCGCTGCGGAAGGAGCCAAAGTACGAATAGCGCTCAATGTAACTGTTCTCACCATCAGCAGTGCGTTCAGCCTGCTCATTCACTTCGGCCATACTCACTCGAGCCTGTCACAGTATTCAAAACTTGTGTTCGCCATTGACTGGCTTTGCTCCAGCGTCCCGTGTGCATACGCAAACTCGGTCACCCAGATGGTCAAGTTGAGATAAGCCGCCCTAACCTGCCCAATGTGACTTGCAAACCCCTGAAAGTCACCGTACCAATGTACGGGGATGAAATCGGGATGACACCTCCCAGCGCAGGCGTCAAAGAAGGCTTCCAACCAGGTGAAGCCGCCTGGGGACCCGGTTACTGCGGGCGCACCAAGGGAAATGTTGTGCACTGTGCGGAGAGGCTCCAACTGATTGATCCACACTTGTGCAGCTACTGAAGGCTGTATTCCGGACCCGCCATTGGCGCCAGCATCGGGTTCGTTGAACCCGAGGACGTGTCTGAACACTGCACCATTCTTGATCTGGGTTTCGATGGAGTCGAGAAAGGTGGTGTCGTCGACGTTGTTGGGGGCTCCCCAGATTTGAGGTACGAACTCGAGGTCGCTCCCTGCAAAGGAGTTCGAGGGTGTTGACTGGTAGTTGTAGTACCAAGTCAAGTCGCCTGTTGTCCACACTTTGTCGTCACCAGGGTGCTTGCTGCTCGGGACGTAGACAAGTCCACGCTTTGTGGAGTTGACGGCAAAGGTGGAAGCAAGGAAGGAGAAAATTGTGAGCACGATCGGAGAGCGCATTGTCATGGTACATCAAGACGTAAAATAGCGAGGATAAACGAAGGACGGAAGCAGGGCTCACGGCTTCAAATTGTGCGTAAGGCTGCGAACGAATGACAGCAATTCGGAATTCAGAAAGAAGGTAATGGCAAAGGGCGATCCATAGCTATCGCAAGTTCAAAGACAACGGGAAAAAGGCCAGCTTTTAGCAACGGAGGGAAAGGATCTCAACCCGAAGACCCACGACAATATTCCAAGGAACACAAGGCGACAAGTCAATGAATGAGCAGGATTTGCATCACCAAGATTGGGCTTGGTGGAGCAGCTGTGCCTGGTTTGCCGAACCCGTTACGTGGTGCTGGTGGCGGCGGAAGGGTTGTCGCCTCCCGCACCTCCAGCTATTTTCGGCCTCTGCACGCCCAGAAGCGAGCGCCACATGTTCCGCGAAGGTCCCCATTCCGACATGAAATTATCGTTCATCTGTTTGTATCGTCGAAACATCTTGGTCCGCCGGCCTGGGGAGGCTCGCTTCGTGTGCTCACAAGCCAATACGCGATTTCTATACTTGAAATGTTGCGCTTCTACAGTGAGACCTAACGGCGTTATGGATCATCTTCTGGGTTGCATCCTCGAAGCAACATCCTGTGTGGCGTAGTTTATGACCCGTAATCCCCTTGACTGACAAGCTCGATATCATGTTGTTTTCTATCCTTCCAACGATTTGTCGCTTCCACTCTTCTGTATATCCCAACTCACCACGTCGTCGAGGAACATGTCTTTCATCGTTTCGTTGGCTGCCCATCCATGCCTATGAATAAGCATTGCGTCGTTTTTCGCCGCTGTCACCGAACACAAACCCATACTCCTGTATCCAAGCCTGTACATTCCCTTGTACACGACGACATTGAAAAGACGCCCTGGCAGACCTGCGCCCAACTCGGAGACGGTGCCAAGCAGCAGCAACCACAAAGAATGAAGAGGAGCACGTGCCACATGTTCATAACCGCTTTCACCGAAGCCCGGATAGAACAGTCCAGTAACCTGATCGTATGATGGCGGCACCGGTTCGTCGATGTGCGATGCGGTGCGCAGGAAACATGCCCAGAAAAGGGCGACCTTAGCCGCATCAACAGCTTGAACGGATGCCAGCCCTAACGTTTCCTGCGAATAACCGACGAACCACCAGCTGATACCAGTAAAGGCGGCATTGACGGACGTGATGCACAGGCCGAGCCAAACATCACGGTAAGACAACGCCTGCCCAACAGCAAAGAGGTTGATGGCCAGGAGCCCTAGGACGCCAAATGCCCCTTGCACCACGACGAGCCACAGCAGCTCCTCCAAGACCAAAAAGAGCACGTGGACCGTTCGGGCGAACGCTCGGACATGGAAGACCTCGAACACGAGGAGCTGAAAGTTGAACGATTTGGGGCCTACGTTCCAGGAAGGCCGATAAGAAAAGGGGAATGACTGGTTGCGAGCAACCCATTTCGGTTCGATATTGCACAGGAACAGGAAGGAGATCAGAATGGCGAAGGCGGCATCGACGGCCAGTGCATGCCATTGGAGGAGAGACAGACTTCGAAGGGAACCCGCAGCGAATGCAGAGGTTATAGTTGGGGAGGTATATACCACGACAAGGCCGCCCAGAATGACCGAAAGGAAGGAAGAAGGAATGATAGCCATCTCTCGCTGCAAGCGCAGTAGTAAGGACAACTGACTCCACCAAGGAACAAATCTTCACATGCTTACCTCGTGGCTCGAGCTGTTCTTATAAACGGCTCACAAGCCCCCAGCAACAACGTGTCTGGTCTTGCGCACTCACCCAGGAATCCATGCCAAAGCTCAACCGAGGAAACGGCTTACAGAAGACCGGTGCGCTCGAAGAGCGCCATGACGGGGGCAGACGTCCAATGCGCAGCCTCTGATTCGGCATATAGTCAAGCCACAGAGATGCAGAGTTGCTGAAGCGGACCAGAGGGCTGCTGAGAAAAGCCTCGTGGTATGGAATGGGGCTGGCGCCGGAGAAACCAAGGTGCAACCCAAGGGAAGGATAAGATGGATTTGGAAGCTGAGCATCGGTTACGCCGGTAGCGCCGAACTAGCGCCAGAACTGGGGGATCGCCCCTGCCGTGGCACGTGAAGCGAGCCGCTTTGAATTTAAGCATGTTTCCTTTAACCTTGTTTGACCGTATGGACACCCGTGAACCTCTGGGTCGGTCATCCGTGTCGCATACGTCAAAGAATGTTTCGCAAATGGGCAGTTGACACTTCACAAGGTCATTCTTGACGGCTATAACGATGTTGTCACGTAGATGAGGGACGTCGCTCCATTATTGAGGTCGAACCAAGCGCAGGGGCCCAGACAGGGCATGTCCAGCGGACGACAGTAGCCGCCCACTAATCCGAACGCTAAACGCTAGTAAAGAGCGTGGTGGAGCATCCAACAGTGGTTCTGGATTCAATTAATCTATGCGGCAAGCGGCAGCAGACAATATACAAGGCCGCGCTATCTACTCCCCTATAGCGACCGACGCTTAGTCGCACGAACACCACGAGCAGACTACCAGAGTATATGCTTAAAAACGCATTTGTGAAGACCAAACCTAACATGGCCGCTGCCCGGTGAAAGAGCATCCTTACGTCCATCGACTCAGTTCATCCTGCATGATTCACTCCCCATCCGAACATGCTTCGTAACGTGAGGAATGCGCAGTGGTTTCCCAACCCCCCACACACACAAAGGATAGCACATAACACAGAAGAATGCCGACCGGTCTCTGTCATCTAGTGCCATCGCTTGTTGACGCATTTTGCAAACTATATCCATGATCACGGGTATCCTGCCTATGCCACGTAAATCCTAACTGGCTGGTAGGGGTCCTCGGCACTACAAGCGTCGTTGAGAGCGTCTGCAGCATGATATACAGCCTTGGCTTCATTGCTGTCCCGCAAGGCAACGTTCGGACCTTCGATTCCCTCATTTCTGTTTCCAAGTTTATCCGTGTGCCACCTTAGAGTCCTTTCGATTCTGAGCGCCTTCTTTAGGGCCTCCACCTTATCTCTTGTCTCCTTCGACCTTACGTCGACATGTAGCACCCACCTTCTTCGAAAGTGATGTGTGCGGCGGTCGTGGTCATCCTCGGGCCAGACTTCTGGCTGAAGGCCAAAACCACGAAGGTAGAATCCAAGGATGTTGATCTTCATGATACTTTCACTGTCCAGTGGCTTTCCATTCGGCAGCTGAATGGCCCTGACAAGGCGACTGCTAGTGGCTGTTAAGCCACCCACCTCAAGGTCTGTTGTTGGGTACGGCACCTGCGGACTCTTTGGGGTAAGGGCTTTCCAGGCGTTGTTGTACTTCTCCCACTGTTCTTTCGCCTCAGATGATGTAGGATCTCGAAGAGGTCCTTGCTGGGTTCCTGGTCCAGAGCTTGAAGCGCCTCGTCCAGGGTCTGTGCTGCCGAAGTCTGGGGGAGGGTTTTCCTGTGCAAAGCCACCGGGCGTCGCTGTTTTGTTGGGCGAGTTTGTTCTTCCCCCTTCGTAGGCATTACTAAACCCATCTCCATCTCCGTGTCCTGCAAACCCTCCCCCATGACGTCCTCCAAAACGTCCTCCTCGCGAGCCGCTAGTAAACCCGTGTCCTGGAAAGTATTGGTCATCCATACTATCACCAAAAGCTCCACCTGGAAAGAACCCATCATCGCCGTCATCGGTGAATTGGCTGTCTGAATCATCAGGTGGGTTGAAACCTTGAGTGGGCCGTGGGTGTCCTCTGCGCCCGCCCCATGCGCGTCTCCGTTCCCATTCCCTCCTAAAGCGCTCGAACCTAGCTTTCTCAGCGAAAAAGGCACTGCGATCCATTTCAAGCTCTGCCCTGTCTTGGCGAAGGCTTTCCCTTTGTCGTTCCATAGCTTCGAGCTCCTGTCTTCTGCGTTCCTCGTACTCGTGTGCCGCTCGTTGAAGATTGTTCCTCTCGAAGTCGAAGGGCGACCTACGAGGAGGTCTACGGGGACCTCTGTCATGTGGATCACTTCCAAAGGGAAGAGGTCCTTCAAAAGGACGTCTGTTGAACATAGTTGGTTTGGATTGACGCTTCTGTGGTTTGGGTATTCTAGGAATATTCGAGGCAATATTCTGCAACTGACTATGATGGCGTACACCTTTGGATCTGGAGTTGAAGAGGCTTTTGGCTGCTGATATGGTTGGGCGAGTTTGCTGAGTGCTTGAAGCTGCTCTTGTATGCTGTTCTGGTTGGGAGCTACAAGAGGGTGAAGAGTGAAAGTTATTGCTGTGAGATTCTGATGTATTTGTAGTGAAAGGGCCCGGTCCTTCACGTGCATCTACAACGCGCGGTGTTGCAAGATCACCAGGCAGAGGTGTTGCGTTGGAGTGAGCCTTTTCTGCCTTGGCTATATCAGAGTCCACTTCATCAGCTTGCGCTATCGGAACATCTTCAACATCGTCATCAACGAAAGCGCCTGGCATTCGTGATCCGGCCTGACATCTTGTGCTTTCTGTTACGGGCGTATGATCATAAAGACCACTATTGCTGGCATACCTGGGCATCGGACTCCCGCGGTACCCATCTTTTGCCGGGTCTCGAGTAAAAGCGTGATCATGGTTGGAAGTAAATATTGGATCCGCGCCTCGCTGTGCGCAGAAGGCATACTCGCAGTTGGAGGCTTTCCTACATGGTCCACTATACGAGCCTGTGGATTCTTGAAACGGTCTGCACGGTTCGGTGCTGCCGGCACATGTCGGCCCACCGTAGCGTGTATCTCGTCCATAGCTACGTAGAACTCGTCGCACGGGATACGGAAAGTCTTGGACAGCGGGTCCATAGGTCCTACGTGGCGCAAATCTGCAAGCTAGACCGGGTGACGGATAGTAATCGCTGTCAACCCTCCAACTTCCCCAAGGTTCCCCCCGTAAAGTATGATATGCAGTTCGACTAAATTCTCGTGGCCTAGCTCTTTCAGAATGCCAAGATCGCCCAAGTCTTCTGTGCAGGTGGAACTCGATGGAGTCAAACCACTGGTAGGGGTGAATGCCATCATTCATGTATACGGGATTCGTGTAAAACTGGCCATAGTTTGATGGTTCGCGCAGTGGCGGCGGCCATTGCGGGTAGACAGCACTCCGCGGGACCGATCTGTATCCATATCCAGCTGCATGGTGTCCTTGCTCGATCCCTTGACCTGCGAAAGAAAAAGGACGTATGCCGACATCGGACCAGCCATCTGAGTAGTAATTTCTCATCTTTCACAACCAGAACGTCCCGAACCTTGGATGAGGGTAACGTTGTGACAGCAGTCAACCCAAGTAGCCCCGAATCTTCCATTTGTGCTCGGCTAGAGGGTGGTTGCCAACTTCATATACTACTTGAATAGGGAGACTCACCGTAAAACATGTGCGATTATGCTTGCAAGCAATTGCACTGCCTGCTGAGTAGGAACGTGGGACCATTCTGGAGGCTTGAAGCCAGACGTTATGGGGGTAGTGTGTTTGCTGACAACGTCCCTGTGCAACAGAGCCGCATACGATAGTTGGACGTCGTCCACGGCAAGGCGCACAATGCAAACACCCGCTTGGGCCCAACGTTGAGACTTTCACTGCACATGGCACGATTTCGTACTAGAATTGAACTTACACAGATGACGATGGTCTGTGATATTTTCAAGCCCTGGGACAGTAGGACCTGAGCGAACCGTGAATTCATAAGCCTTGTGCGGCTCACAGACCTAGGAAGCACCTAAATGACTTCAATCCGAAGTCGTGCACGAAGCATGCGATCGTCTTATGTATGGTCTAGCAAATCCCAAACGTATTGATTCCACTGAGAGGGGATCTGTTGAGGTGGTCAAAGTATTGGCGGCGAGTGTTTATGTGAAGTCCGAAACGGCTTCGTAGATGCGTCTGGGCGGGTTTTATTTTAAGCTCCCGCTAACTCCATGGGGATACTCACAAAGCTACTAAGAATGGCCCTTGAGGTCGTGCTCGCTCGAACACGACTTGCATTTGTAAGAACATCTCCAGTTGCATCAATCAGGCCTCGTTTCTGGTCTGGGTATACGAGCTATGCTGTGGGAAGAGAGTCAAGCATTGTAGACACCAACCTTCCAAACCCTTCTCTCATGGTGTCCTTGAGCGGTTTTATAAATTCACTCCACAGCCACAGGGCATTCCCTGTTGAGAACACATTCATGCATTGTAGGTTCCTGGGCACAGTCATTTTCTAGAACACCATATTAGGTTCCGGTCATGTCCTCTCCTACCGCAGAGAGGATTAATCATGAGTTGCCGATAGCTACTTTGCAGACAACGAACGCAAGTAATCCCTTTGTGGATCTATCTGGAATATCCACGGAGTCATTCGAGAATCCTTATGATGCCCTGATCGAAGCAACCCACAATGACCCGGTGAGAGCAACTTGTTAATGCTGCCCTAGCGATTCTTGCTGATGTACTCCTTACAGGCGCAACTCCAGACTCGCTACGAAACGCACAGGACGGCGAGAAACGCTCAACAGAAGGAGAAACTACTTGATCCAAAATTTCCAGGAATGATACTGGATACAATTCTCATGAGGATCGAGAACACTGCTCTCGAACCCGGCTATGTAGATCCTCGACACTGTTTGGTGTTCTGGGCTCGGCCTCCCCAGAAGGTTAGAACGTTGATAGATGAGGTTCAACGACGCCTAAAGACGGCAGCTCCAAGTACGCCGACCCTGCATGATAAGCCTTCATCATCTGACCATATTATAGATCTTTGGCTCATGCCTCAGGACCATCTCCACATGACAGCTCTAGAGATGACCCACTCACGTACAGCTGACGAGATTGAGCGATGGATACAGCAAATGCAGCCAAAAATCCCAGAGATCACAGACTTCACTCTAAGCCATCGTGCCAGACTCGTCAAGCCTATGATTGGCTTTGACGCTCAAGCGATCGCCCTCAGCTTCGTACCTGCCGCTGGCGAAGGTCTATCAGGCACGCGCACAGCCCATGATGACGGATACACCTACCATCATCTCCGCAGGGACCTCTTCGACCTATGTCAGAGTACCGGCGCGAAGGTCGACTCAAGATACGTGGTTCCATCAGCGCATCTCACTATTGGGAGATTTATCCATGCTGAGGATTTCCAGACACAGGATGGCTCTGTTGATAAAGAGAAGGTCAAGCAACTCATGCGGCTGATCGAAGATACGAACCAGTGGCTGCACGACACGTACTGGGCAAGTGATAGTCAAAGTACTATACCGTTTGGAGGCGAATGGATCATAGGGGAGGAGAAAGGGTTGGACTGCCGCAAAGGCACTCTCTGGTATGGTCACGGGACAACTGTGCGGCTTGGTGCTGGGTTCTAAGCCAGAGGCGCCCAGTGATGCGGCCGTATTTGCGGTTTTATAGAGCAGCTCGAGCTTGAGCTAGATACAAGTACCAATAGATATCCAATTAAACTAGTCCTACATCCTGAGATCTTAAGGACTTGCTGATCTGAGAATCTTGGTCATAAACCTCTGGTTTTTTTTGTTTTGGGGGAATTCTTGCCTAAGGCTGATAGACAAGGTTGTCAGAGCGCCATGCGCTAAACATTAAGCGAGAGCGGCGAACCGCACACCAGCAAAATCAACCACGACAGTGACAATCTGAGACCGGACATCAGCACCGACAAGCGCATTCTCAACATCATCGACCGAGCAAGCAATCAAAATGGTAAGCAAATCCTCTGCACGAGCGCCTCCGGGTTGTTACAAGTTCTTCGGGAGAGTGGGCATTGCTTTGGAGGACGTATTAGAGACGCAATGGCAGCAACCTCAAGCGACATCCATGATACACGATCTTTCTGTTCATTTCCCTATACGCTATCGAGGATCACAACTCATCTACGACAAATCGACAAAGTACAACGTCTGCAATCACCATATTGGGGGAAGATGCCGTATCATGGCGCAGAAGCAGCCCCGTAACGACCTCAGTACTACTCGACTATGTTGTCTTTCACATTTTGCGGTTCAGGAGAGTGGAAAAGGAACTTGTGGAGCTGTCAAGAAAGAGCGGATTGTAGCACGATCCTCAGATTCCGCCTGGGCTAACCGGAGATGTCTTCCAGGTTAACGTTCCCAAGACCCGCCGAACCTACTGCAAGGGCAAGGACTGCCACAAGCACACTCAACACAAGGTCACACAGTACAAGGCTGGCAAGGTATGGGAAACTGAATGTTACGAGGATTAGCGGGACATCAGGGCTCATGAACAAACCAGGCATCGCAGTTCGCCCAAGGAAAACGTCGTTATGACCGGAAGCAGTCCGGATACGGTGGTCAAACCAAGCCTATCTTCCACAAGAAGGCGAAGACAACCAAGAAGGTTGTTCTCCGGTTAGAGTGCACGTCCTGCAAAACCAAGTCACAACTCGCGCTTAAGCGATGCAAGCACTTCGAGCTGGGGTATGTCTACTACGGAGTGAAGAAACTGAAATGTTCCAGCACGCTGACCGTTCGACAGTGGTGACAAGAAAACTAAGGGTGCCGCCCTTGTGTTCTAAGCACACTACCTCTTTGATTGGATGAATACGACCTTTCTTTTATGGGGAGCATCGCGCTGAAGTGCATCTGGCGGGGAATCATGGAGGCCATATCAGGAACACTGTCTAGATGTATCGGGCGCGAGGGCCGTCAAGCAGGCGGCGACACCAGAGAAACACTACAATCCACCAAATTCTACAGTTAAAAGATGAAGACTATGCTGACATGCCATGTGGTAAGAATCATCTGCGCCTCGCGCTTTAGAAGGGCAATATCCCTTCTTCTGCCGGACCATCCAATTCGTACCCATGCTTCGTATTATGCCATTACTCCCACGTGACGGACGTACTAAGCTGAGGTAAGGTATGAGGTGCGGATGCATTGCAACAGAAGCCTGAACCCTGGTGCAGATATCTTGACCAATTGGAGAACGTGACCCGTGGCCTCGGAAGCGTGCGCAAATGGTGATGTGATGCGACATCATCTTTCTGCATCTCGGCAACCGTTTTCAACCTCTTCGGGAAGCACTTGCGCGCACGTCTCGGCATGTCCAATTGCGCTTTTCCTTGTCGTCCATTCCCTTCCTTGTTGGATTGCATCTATCCTTGCAAGCTTCCAAATATCCATGACTCGAAAGCTGCAGCAGCTTGAGATGACGTACAATCCAGGAACCTCATCTTTTTAGGGAAATGAGCTTCCTCAAACGGTGGGGAAAGCTTTCTTAAGCTGTCGTGAAATACGCTCGTCTTCTCTGTTCTGTTGCGAGCTGTCAATATCTCTGTCTGCTGATCTTCTTTCCCCCTACGGTTTTGTTCTCTCCCATTTTCACAGCTCGTCAAGGCAAGATCAATCCTGCGTGTCCAGTCGAACAGTTGCGAGCAGGACTGAGCGCAGGACTTCTCCAAAACAATCGCGTTCAGACATCTACAGACACTGTCACCATGAGGTCTTTCAGAAGTCTACTTGTAGCCAGTGTAGCTGCACTGTCTTCCGGGCAGATGCTCCTTACTGACCCAGGAACTGCTGGCCCACAGCTTGAGGTTGTTCACCTCTTCAATGATGAATGGCCAACCGGCGTGGCTGTTTCATCGACCGGCAGGATCTTTGCTTGCTATCCGCCAGGCTTGGATGCGAACAACACCAACAATGGCAGCAATGGCAAATACACGGTGGCCGAGCTCGTCTCGAACACCACAGAAATACCCTATCCCAGTGTGGAGATGAACAATCCGCCTGGTGGAGACATCAACTACACTACATATCCGCCATCTGGCGCCAACTACCAGCAATACTTCATTGGTGTGCAGAGCGTTGTTATTGATCCACTGGACAGACTCTGGGTCCTTGATACAGGGCGCGCTTTCACGGAGAACCTGACGCTCGTGCCAGCACAGTATGGTGGTCCTAAGCTTATCGGCATCGACCTCTCCAATAACACAGTTTTTAAAACCATCGTCTTTCCTACGACTATTGCATATTCGGACTCTTATCTGAACGACGTGCGCTTCGACCTTCGTTCCAATCTAACTGCTTCTGGTCAAGGTGTAGCATACATTACAGATTCGAGTAACGAAGGCCGCAACGGTATCATCACTGTTGATCTCGGCACGGGTGAGTCTTGGAGGCATCTGGAAGGACATCCGTCTGTGAGACCAGAACAACAATTTGTCCCATTCGTCCAAGGCATTCCTCTGTACAGCATTCCCATGCCTGGTATGCCTATTACCTACACCCAGTTCGGCTCAGATGGTATTGCACTTTCCGCCGACGGATTGACGCTGTTCTATAGCTCGGTCGGATCGCGATACCTGTACGGCGTGCCGACAGCCAACTTGAGGTCACAGACACAGACTTCGGAGGTGTTGGCACAAGCCGCCATCACCAACAAGGGACAGAAAGGCGTGTCTGATGGGTTTGAAACAGACACCAATGGTTTCATCTATATGGCCAATGCGGAACAGAACGCTTTGGTGTTCTATAACCCAGCCAACGCGACAGTCACAACATACGTGCGTGACCCCAGGATTAACTGGATTGATACTCGTAAGTGAACTATCAATCAACTGTGGAATCGTATCTGATCTAAACCCAGTGTCCGTTGCCACTGATGGGTACATATATTTCACCGTCAACCAACTTCATCTTGGCCAAACTTGGTATCCTGGTACTGATCGCAGACAAAAGCCCTTCGTTCTGTTCCGAGTGATGTTACCAAACAGTGGCAGTAAGGTGCTGCTGAAGTGAGGTCCCGTTGCGGAGAAGATGAGTGCTTGAAACGCATGCTAGGAGCGATTTGGGGACAAATGCGCTGTATAATTGTCCAATGAACGGATTCAATAAAGATTGCAAAAGTCTCCGGAAAACCGATATCGTTAGCTCTTAGGTCGTGATCGCTGCACTAGGAACAACTACTCTTTCGTAGCACCAACCTCTAATTCTGATGCATTCATTTATCCCCTACTTCGAGAGGACAAAGGTATATTCCTCTGCTTTCTCGAATAGCTCGCAGGTGGGAGGGTGCGCCTGCAAGCCTTTTGACATAGCCACATCAACCAGACAGGGTGTATGAGGAGTGTTGATATGACTAAAGTATAAGGTACGTCATAAATGTCAGGACAAACATCTTCTGGGAGCGAACTAGGCCGTCAAAGGAGACCGACGCGACCGACGATGCCATACTTTCATCTAATAGACCTGTCATATCATCATGCGGAACAGTAGCATGCGTATGCAGTGCGGCATGGTCGGCCGGTTCGAGCACATTCTTAACCAATCGTAGTTGCCTTGTCTCGTTGAACTACCTTCAGGTTACCATATGTGACAGACTCGACAACCATGTACTTCAGGGATATCAATGGGTGTGCAGTGGAGGCTGACGAGAGTTCATCCGGTGCTCTTTAACCGCCCAGCCACATCAGAGCTTGCGTATAGCCCGCTACCTCAGTCAAGATGACTGCATAATGTTTCTGCTGGGAATTTCCTGAGCTAGATGCCGACATTATCTGGCGCCCTGGGACCTATCAAGCTGTGATTTTCCTCCGCAAAAAGGATCTATAGCCTCTAGATTGATGCCAAAAACAAAGCCCAGGTGCCGCCGTGTCCCAGTCGTGAAATTCCATGCTGGTTGCTGTAAGGGTAGTAATGAGCACAGACGAACCCAAAGCTTTGGGTGTTCAGATCACAAAGAGAAGAAGAACGACACGGTGGAGTCAGATGCGGGTAACAGCAGTTCGTATTTCGAGTGACTCGTGTAAAGAACGGTCTTCCCTCCGGACGAGCTTGTAACTAACTCCGAAACTCAATCTGGACACCGTCCATTCGCCGGACGACCCAGGTATAGCATGAGTATCCCGTAGCTTGCTGGCGCCAATAACTCCAAGTAGATTGCAGTGACTCAGACTTCCATAGCTTCCCCTTCCTGAGCTACGTCGTCACCCCATAGACCGTCGAGTTTGAATTCCACGGCCCACTCCTTTACGATCTCTTTCTGATCCCCGACCGGCTCTTTCGTCTTGTCATCTCCAGAACCCATGACTACATCCGTGGCAATCTGAAGCGTAGGGGCGTCCATCCAGCCCTGTATCCTACCATCTCTCCAGTCCATAATGACTGTTTGAGCGGCGCTGTACAGATTTGGCACACCCCCTTTCCCAAGTCTGCCTCGCTTTCGGGCCACTTGTACTAAGAAATCTGTAGTCAAATCCCCACCTACGCCCATGAGAGGAGGCAAGCCGTAGACCTCGAGTAGTTTCGAAAATTGTGCTTCAGATGCTGATAGTCGCTTCAGAAGCAGTGTTACCGCTGGGACAGGATCACCAATCTCCTTAGGCGGAACAGCGTTCAATAAGATGAGACGAGCTTGCTCGTCCGCTCGGTCCGCGCTTGGGTCAAGTGAAGAGGATGATGGAAAAACGATGCCGGGCGAGTCGAGAAGCTTCAATTTGTTGTCGATCTTGACTTCTCGTAAGCTGGTCGTGACCCCTGCCTCTGCACCAACAGGCACGTTTGCCCCTTTCCCGAGGCGTGAGGTAAGAGCGTTTATTACTGAGGACTTGCCGACATTTGGATAGCCAATGACGCCAACCGAGATAGAGCGCTTCATCTGCTTGTTGTGTGCGTAGGTTTTCAGAGCCCGGAAGAGGGTCTCTGACGTCGATTTCACCGTCAGCTGCTTGTGATCAAACGTGCGGGCGTTTGGTGCAGGGGTCGAAGCCCGCAACGGTAGAGTTGGGAAGTAACGTCGAAGATGTGTGAGCCAGGCTTTCAGCACCTGGGCTGGTATAAGGTCGATCTTGTTCAAGATCAGAATAAGTCTCTTCTCCCCTCCTTGGGTTGCCATGACCATGCGTTCGACTTCCTTCGACCTTGTGCCCTCGGGGTCTCTTGCATCCAGCACGTAGAGTATTACGTCTGCCGCATCCACCACTTGCTTGAACACCTTGTCGAACGCTTTTCGTGAAGAATCTTTCCTAACCCCAGGGGTCACACCGTCCGTGCCCATATGATCCTGTTCGTCCTGCTCGGACTCATCTTCGTCCATCTCATCCAAATCGTCATCTCCATGCTCCGCCTCGTACTCTGCTGCACGTGCGCGGGCCGATGCCAACAATGCAGCCATAGGGTTCGAGTCGTCTCCATCTTCTGATTCACCACCTCCCTCCATACCATCCATCGAGACGATCTCATCGTCCACTGTGTCAGCTTCTCCAACGGCGTCCCCTGCAGTGAGTTGAGCTCTCCTTGACCTAGCCTCCTCTTTTCTCCGCTCCTGCTCTTCGGCTTTTAATCGTTTCTTCTCCTCAATCTCTGCCAGGATCTTGTCCTTGAAGGGGAAAAGATTGGGGATGCCGGGATCCTTCTTCGTCCGCGAGCGCCATTGCGGGTTGTTCTTGGCTTCTTTGCGCATCTTGCGCTGCTTCGCCGCGGAGGCCTTTTCGATTTTGTGCCGGAGGCGGACGGGCACGCGCTTAGATTTGGGCTCTGCGTATTTCATTAACAAGGCGATAGACGACTGTGCGGTATCAGAAACACTCACTTCCAACCTTCATTTTGCCGAAAAATGTCTCTGTTTAAGGGACAACTGTGAAAGCGTACTGGACTGCCATTTTTAAAATGTATGTTTATCCACGCCAAGATTTCGAGACTTTTCGCACACCGCCCTGCATCATGCCCGAAGTTGACCCGAAGCATTGCTCCTCAATGGAAGCACTTCCGGTTTTGGCTGGGGAAAGGAAGGCTCTCCACAGTCAATTGCAACCTTTCAAGCGTACTTAAGAGACAGATCTTCTGTCATGAGTTCCTATAACGACCAAGGCTACGTGATGGTCGGAGAGAATTCTTGTAGGTTTGTTAGACGCATTGTTTGTTACCTTCTGGACAGACCCTCGTCATCTGCCCCACAGGGATTTGACATCCCTCTGATTCTTTTGGAACGTTTGAGGTGCAGAAGCTTTCCTGTTCGACATCGCCCGTAAGAGCACAAGACATTCGGCAGAGACAGTGGTATTCGGTCATACAGAAATCCTGAACAATTTGCTTACTGAGACCCAACATTGATATAATCCCTGGAAACGCTTTCCACAATCTCACATATTCAGCCCTGCAATGGCACAACCAACAGTAACACCTCGGGATGAGATCCTCCCGGAACTTGAACTCGAGCGCACACGGAGCCATCCTCAGCCTTCTGACCATTTTACTGCTCCGCCAGAGACGCACTTCTTTGACGGCCTGCTCTTCGATATGGATGGAACGATCATCGACTCCACAGAAGCAGTCATCAAGCATTGGCACAGGTAGTCTCTCCCCAACCCCTTAACCCCTAGTCAATCACGTGAGTCCCTCGAACATGTAGCTTAAGCTGGTACCAGACAAGGCGAAATCCTCGGCGTTGACCCTGCCGTCATCCTAGCCAGTTCTCACGGCCGCCGCTCAATCGACATCCTAGAGCTTTACGACAAGCGCCTCGCGAACTGGGATTATGTCCGCGAAGCCGAAGCCGCCATTCCCCGTGAGTTTGGTGATTCGGTCATTGAACTCCCTGGCAGTCGTCTCCTGCTTTCTTCTCTTTCGTCCGCTGGAGTGCCATGGACCATTGTCACGTCCGGCACGCAGCCCTTGGTGACGGGCTGGTTGGACGTGATGAAACTGGCAAAGCCCACCCATCTCGTTACTGCTGAAGACGTTGAGCGCGGCAAGCCTGACCCGGCATGCTACCGTCTTGGCCGTGAGCGGTTGGGCTTGAAGGGGAATCAGGTATTGGTACTCGAAGATGCGCCGGCGGGTGTCAGGGCAGGGAAGGCAGCGGGATTCTATGTTGTTGCGTTGGCAACGACGCATGAAATAAAGCAGTTAAAGGAAGCTGGAGCAGATTGGATCGTCAGGGATTTGAGGAGCGTGGAGTTTGTAAGGTGGGACGAGGGCAAGGGGAAGGTGGAGATGAGGATCAAGAATGCACTTGTGGATTGAATGAATGCCTTTACACGGCTTACCGCTCCCCAGAGTAGCAATAAAGCGTCACATTTGAATTAGATATCGGCCATGCAAGGATGGGTTCTAATGGTTCAGGCCCGCCTTCACTACCATGTGGAGGCTAACTTCGGATATCGTAGCATCAGTTGAAGACCTGATAGCTTCTGTTCGCATAGTGAGGGAAAGACATGATGCCGTAAGCATGCATATGCAGTGGAAGATTGAGAGGCTCGCTGGAAAGCTTTGCAATATCTGAACGCCTAGGGCCAACCCTGCACGTCAACTCTACCATTTACCCTAGGTGCGCGCCGCCTGGAGGCGGCTGTCTTGCTAAACCTTTTAGATTTAAATCAAGAGAAGTCTGCTATTCCCCGTTTGTTCTGACATGGTCGCCTCCACAACGTTCTGTAACGTATATGACCGAGGTCAACCATCTGCAACAAGCCACAGCCTCCTCGTGCACAGGCCATAACTAGTGACAACTGCTGGCATTCGACTATATTCTGCATGGTTAAGGGAAAGCAATGCCCGCCTCGGAACGTCAGCGGACTTATAACCCTTGAAAGACTCGCCGGCAGGAATGGATCTCGGCCTCGTCTCGAGGAAGTAACCTTGGTATGAGTATTATAGAGATCTTTTGGCGATGCAGCCTTCGAAACACTTCGAATGTTGCACAACCGTGCACTTCGTGCATGTCGATGACATGGAAGCATTTCAGAATGGGCGCCAAAGAGGCACCGCTGGTGCCATCGCGAGCACTCAATGCGAAAACGCAACAGTGGAAAAGCCCAAGAAGGGGAAAGAACCCTCGAACGGACACAGCATGATGCTAAGAAAAAAGAGTGGTTAAACGAGCCGACGCAACAGTGCAAAGATATAGCACGCTCCCTTCGTGGCAGTCACGCAGCTCAGTGTTAAGATACTTGGCCGTTCTCGAAGACACTAAGAAGTTCGATGTCTTCCCATCATGCTGCGCTGCACCATTCTTGTATCGGGACTGTGAGATCGACCAGCCGATGTCGAACGCTTCGAATCGTGAGATGTTCTGATATCAGAGAAGATTGCAGTTCATACGTAGCTGCGCGTGGTGGGACGCGATGTATGGAAGGAGAACCGCGTATTCGTGACACGGACACGGTACACCAGTGAGAGTGTACGGAATGTTGAGGTGTCTGTACTTTAGGTGAAGCAGAGCAGGAAGCTTGGTGACGAGCTGATATCTGACACAAGTTTGACCTCATGTAGAGTTTATGACGAGATTGCTTTCAGGTAGAGATACGAAGCCACACGAACAATACTTAATATTTGTAGTTGAGGAGTCTATAACACAACTCGGCACAAGCGTGGGCAACCCGGACTTTTTGGTGCGTCTCACGACCTATTTGGAACAGACGAGAGGAAGGCAGCAGCGTTCCACCCAGGACCGCTTCACGCACATGAACAACCGATGCCAACGTTTGCGCAAGCTGCACGACGCTGAGTCAGAAGTGCCGTGTGCAGAAACGGGCTGCGGAGTTTGGCTCAGGTCTCTGTCTCCTGCTGCTGCTGCTGCTCCTGCTTATTGAAGCGCGCAACAGCGAGCGGGGAAATTCGGTTTGCTGTGGGATTTATCCAGATGTGCGGAAGAGCCAGGGACGGGACAGAGATTGAAGGAGTCGTGGGTCGAAGGTGCGCATTATGGGGGTATACGGACCGGCAAGCGAAGAAAGTCCAATTGCAATCTAGAGCGACTGTTGCCATGTCCACTGATCCATGCGAATGGATTGTGTCTGGTGCTCTGCTGCTTCGAATATCACCTGTAAAAAGCTCCATGTAGGTTTGACAAGCAGGCAGATCAAGTACATGAGGGTGCTGTCGTCAGATGATGGCATTGATCCGGCAGACGCTGAGAGAATCTTCTTTGGATCGAAAATCTCCGACCTAGGGGACCGTTTCAGAGCCGTGTCATCAGCATACCCAAAGTATCCCCGGTAAACAAGCAAAACTTCAGATGAAGCCTCTCTGCGGATCATCCACGGCGCGCAGATGCTGGGGCCAATCAGCGGCAACGGAGCGATCGGTACAAGACCATGTTGTCGCTCTCCCGCAGATCGACGACAACGCTTGTCCCAGTCCACGAAGCGTCCACCTGCAAAGACTGACTTCTCAAAACCCCGCTCTCCACTGCCGTAACAACGCTTCTGGTTACAAGGGCACGTCCGCTCCAAGAGACCAAATGCTCTTATAGAGTGCATACGCCTGGCTGCTGTAACTCCTGCAAGCTTCCCTCATGTCATACGCGACGTGGTAACGTAAGGAGCACCTGAGGGAAGAGGGGATAAATATAGTAACAAACTCGCCATGCACGCGAGACGAGCGAGGGAAGAGAGCTTCGGCAACCGGGGCCGTAACTGCAACCAGTTAGCCTGCTGACTTGCAACCCAGAATGCGTGCTCAGAAAGTGGGAGAAGTCCCCTGTCCCGTGTTGTGGATGGACTGTCCTATGACCAACCAAGTAGAGCCCCCTTTCCGCTGCCCTATCCCATTGCCTCCTCGCACTGCAACATGGTTACGCGATTCGCCCGAGGCAGAGGGTGGCCATTCGTCGAGGCTGCTGTGAGCGTCAGAAGTTGTTACGAAGGATGGTTGGAACAAAGGACGACGCTGTTTGCTGTGGGTTCCTTTAGGCCTTCTGGTCTGGGCAATCTGTCGCTCTTCTGGCGTGCGTTACCGGAAGCGCAGGATGTGCGTGGGGTGTAGAGGTAGACAGGATAGATAGATGGATGGATGGATCGTGAGAGTGACAAGAAAAGAAACAGCCAAGCACTCTGTTCGCTTTCCACGAACAATACCTTGCTCTCGTCTTTTCTTCTTCCCTTCTTCCTCCCCCTGCTTCCATCGTCGCTCTGATCGGGCGGATTTGATGCAGTGAAACTCTCGACCTGCAGCAGAGTGAAGTGGTCGCCCCCGGGCACAGCCTCCGCGCAACGCTGACCCGCAGAACACGACCACTCGCACATCGCCTTGCTCTGTCACACTCTCTCCAACACCCTCGCTCCACCCTAGTCTGCTACATTATCCTCCGTCTCCCTTCTCCCTCGACCCTTTCGCTGCTCCCATCCGACATCATCGCCATCATCATCGACTCACACTCGCTACTCAACAGCTTCTGGCTGTAGTCCTTTCGCTTTTTCCTTTGTCTCGCAAACCCAGTCGCTCGCTACCGACGCTCGCTATTACCACCACACGTCCACCATCGTTTCATTCTGTATACTCTATTTCGCCTAATCCGCTGTAACGACCACGATACTCTGTCTTCGCTGCACCACCTGAGAACACGAACCGACACCCTTTCTTCGGACCATCCACCTGTGCGCAGCAACGTCAACGAGGAGGAGGACTCTAACTGCCGCCCTGCACTCAGCCGTTGCTTATCAACGAGCATTCACTACCTTTTCGCACAGACACATCTACTGAGGTTCGAAGCCAGACGGGGAGCCGTAAATAATCTCATTTTTCGAGCACCCAAGTCATGACCTACGTTGCAACCTATCCAGGATACAGCATACCGGCAGAGGTTGAGTACGATACCCACGACTATAGCTACCAACAGAGCAACCTTCCTCGACCACGGACAATGTCTCCGCCACAGATGCCGCATGGGCAGCGCCCGACCTCGCACACACCAGACGTAAAGCCAAGGCTCACCAAGGAGCAGATCGACATCCTGGAAGCGTATTACCAGCAACACCACAAGCCAAACACCGCCGTCAAGAGGAGGTACGCCGAGCAGCTCAATGTCTCGCTCGAAAAGGTCAACGTGAGTGATGAGGCACATCAAGTGACCTAACGTTGGTAGCTGACCACCACCTGCAGAACTGGTTTCAGAATCGCCGCGCTAAAGCGAAGCAAGAGGCCAAGAAGCTCGAGAACCTTCAGCTCTTCAGCAATGGCGTTCTCCAACCGACCGTCCCTCAAATGTCCGCTTTACCAAGCAACACAGTCATCTCCATGCCTAGCAATCGCGTCTTCTACCCGGACATGTATACTTCACCCTCGCAGCTCGGAAGCGATATCTCAGGCCGCCCGGTTCAGACCTCAGCTAATCTTGCAAAGAACCTGTCAACCGGCGCTGTGAATTTCGCGACGGCTTTGGACAACTTCAACGTCTTGACTTCTCAGCCGGGCTTCGGTGATGGCTTGGAACACCAAAGCTTCGACGCGTCCGGTGCCTTTCAGCAGCCCAACATCTTCTCAGACGACTTGGCAGCCCTTATGGCTATGCATTCCGATGGTACCGATGGCTTCCTTGAGATCGACACAGGCTTCGACCCAAAGACTGCTCCCGGCTATGTCGCAGGTCTGGTTGATGAGTATCACTCCAAGTGTTTTGGCTACTTGGTCGACTTCCAGTTGCGCCCAGTCAACCCAACTTCTCTCAACACGTCTCAGGACCTCGCCATCTCAGATCCATCACCATCGTCCGGCGCAGACTCCGCCTCTGCCTTCACCTCTTCCGGCTCCGCTTTTGAGGCCCCCGTCAACACCCATCCGGATTGGTATAGCAGCACGGGTGCTTCGTCAGTTGCCTTCAACACACCAGCGACTCAATGTGAAAACCCGTTGGATGTCCCAGCCGTTGTACAGGGACCTCAGACTATGCAACACCAGGAACAGAGCTTGCCGTTCACCGCCGAACAAACGTACACCTTGTCGCCTGAAACCATGTCTCCTGGCAATTTTTCCATGACAGAGCCGACGCTAGGTGGGCATGGGCAGCTCTATACTAGTCCTGAGATGTTGGCAGAGCAGGAGCAGCAGGTCATGCTTTCAAGTCCGGCCACCGTTGAGGAGGCAACACCGCTCCCCGAGGATGCGTTCGACCGTCGCGACTCCTCAACCGCCTCCGTCCTTGCAGAAAATTTCAACTCCTTTGCCATTCAGACGCCGCCCCAGCCGCCAGTCAGGTCTCCCTTCAAGCAGCCCCTGAGCATGTCCCAAAGTATCGCACAACGTAGACAGAGACCTCGACCTGCTGCTCTCGGCGGCGCCGCTCTCGGCCCTGCACCTCTCAATTCCCAGGCCCTCCGAAGTGCCTCGTATAGCGGTGCTGTCCCGGCGTCTCCCGGTACGAGCGTGAGCCAGGACCTCCGTAGGATCAGGTCCAATCTGGGAGTCGTAGGAGGTAGGATCACCAAGTCCGGCACCAGCTCAGCACAGAGGTCACCGCTGGCCCTGAATTTCGCCGAGGGCATCCAGTCTCCCTCTAAATTCGCTCGTCACGCCTCGTACTCTTACGCCGGGACACCTGGACCGCTGACCGGCAGCAGTCTGGCGGCCCCTACACCCCCTACGCCCGCATCCTCATCTGATTACTCTCACTTCCCGCCGTGGCAGCCAGCTCCTGCTGGTCTCATGAACCCGCCACCAAGAGCAATCGCCTCCAACATGAATTTGGTGCGCCCCTCATCTTCGGCTTCTCCGACGTACGCCCCAGTGAATCCCGTTCAGCTTCCGGTCGCTGCAGGTCCAACGTATCCACCTCCTCCTCAGTCCGCGCCGGCCACTCAACTGTCCTTCCCGCCCAACGTGTTCGCAGCACCGCAAGGCCGCCTGTACGAGAACCAGCAGTTTCTCGGCGGCCCCGACATGCCTGCAGCGTTCCCAGAGCCGAGGCGGCCGTCGTTGCCCAACGTAGCCTTGAACGGCCAAGACCTTGGCCATCCCATGCAATTTCATGTTCAGGAGCCGATGATGACGATGCCTGAGGAATTGCATGCTCAGTATGGCCCGCAATTTTCCGACCCGTTCCTGAGTACGTCCAATGGCATCATGGCTCCTCCACCGCGGACAGATTCTGCCCTACAAGTGAGCCGAAAACCCAGTGCTCCCTTGGTCCAGCAGTCTGAGTTTCTATTCCAGGAATATAAGCCTCCCAGCATCGCCGGTGGCGCTAAGAAGTCACAACAGGGCGACAGCCAGCCCAAGAGCTATGTCTTTGCCGCTAATCAAGGCCCCAAGGACTTTTCTTAGAAGGACGCGTTTGTTGTGCGAATGCAGGCTTGTAGGCGTTTGGGTAGACGGAGGCTTGTCTGCTGTGTTGCTCTTCATGGTGCAGTGTGCCCTTAACGGCGTAATGTCTTTCCTGTATTTTGTTCTCCAACTTTTTACTGTTAAGCGATGTCCCTTCACCTCGATGCCTCCCCTACTCAATCCCTCTCCTTGCGCCATTTTAGCGCGCCTAATTTCATATTTGTTCGCCTTACGAAACTCTTGTACACGTTTGCATCTCGTTTCTTGTTGATATCCCCTAAGGGCTCCTGAGCCACACCACGTTACGAGTGGATCTTGTTGTGTTGGTTTATCTAATGGTGATGGTGGAGGACAGATCACTCTTGTAATGTCTTTGGTCTGGCAATCATTCGAAGTGGCCTGCTTCGGTATTGGTGATTGGTGAAAAGTTTACGGCATTTGGAGGATTGTATAGGTGGAATGATAGTAATGCATGACCTGATCATTACGATTGTATCTTTGATTTTTCTGTCGATAATACGCTTGCCCTCTCGTGACTTAAAGGCGCAGATGTGGGTACTGACTTCACTGTTGCGGAGAACCCCAGATTCTGATAACGTGCCTGACGGGGGGGGGGGAGGGAACGATGCCTGTTTGGGCAAGCGGCTTGTCGCATCTCCCCATCAAATGACGTATCGTGCTTGGAATGGAAGCACCTCCTACAGTTGTCCCTCCGTCAATTGAACCCTTTGCTGTGTAGGGTTCGTCAAAGTGCTCTCAATAGCCAAGGAGCCAATTTAAACGGCCCTAGCTAGCATCGCACTCCACTGTCGTGTTTCACACTGTCGCGTGCTCCGTTCGGATATCCTTACAGTGCTCATCTCTCGTCTGTTGTTCGTCTTCTTTCATCAGAATCCCTTCCTTACAAGCAGCCATGTCCTCCAGTATAGCAACGTCCTTTCTGGGCGCCATACAGGCCTCGGTGGCCGTACTGCTCACGGTCTTCTACGGCGTCCTTGCTGCTCAGTTCAACTTGATGTCTGAAGCAACGGCGAAGGACATCTCCAAGACCTGTGTTAAGATGTTTTTGCCGGCATTGTTGATCCACAACCTGGGTTCACAGCTAGAGGTGGGAGCGCTTGATAGATATGTACCGTGTTTCCGTGAGTGTCCATGGCTTCATCACGGCTTGTTATCATACTGCGCCTGTGTGAGCGCCCGTACTAACAACGTGCCTACCGCGCAGTTTGGTCCGTTGCCTACAATGTCACCTCTATGGTTATTGGCGTCCTCTCAGTCAAGATTTTCAAGCTCCCAACTTGGGTTTCACCAGCCATTGCCTTCAACAATACGACGTCCCTACCTCTTCTTCTTGTCCAGTCGCTAGACGCGACAGGCATCCTCGATTCCCTGCTCATGGATAGTTCCGACAGTACTTCAGACGCCGTCAGCAGGGCCAAGTCCTACTTCCTAGTCAATGCCATGGTCAGCAACTCCTTGACCTTCGCGCTTGGTCCACGGCTACTCAACGGCCAAAACGAGGATTCCCCGAACAATGACGGGGAGGAGAAGAAACAAACCAAAGATGCTGCCAAGCAGGCTAGTGGCCAAAACGGGACAGGTAATGGGGCTCCTAGCATTGAAGCTGAGGAGGACGTCGAAAGAGGCCGAATTCAACCACAAGACCGCAACAGCGACGACGGCAATGACTCTGATCAAGGGGAAGAGAACCGCGCAACGGAGGAGACCTCCTTACTCCCAGACCCCATCGTTCGCCATGGCGCCCGTGCCGGTAATGAAGGCTTCAAGCACGGCAAGCGCTATTGGGACCGATTACCCCCTTGGGCGCAGAACACCCTGGATTTTCTGTACCAGTTCGCCAACGCGCCTTTAATCGGCGCTGTAATCGGCGGCATAATCGGGCTCGCTCCGCCACTGAAGAGAGTGTTCTTCAACAACTCCCAGGAAGGTGGCGTCTTCAATGCCTGGCTGACATCAAGTATCAAGAACGTGGGGGACCTCTTCGCCGCCCTGCAGGTCATCGTTGTCGGCGTCAAACTTTCCCAAGCGATGCTCAAAATGAAGCGCGGCGAGCAGTCCGGTCACGTGCCCTGGAAACCCATGATCTTCATCACCTTTGTGCGCTACGTCTTGTGGCCGTTGATCAGCATACCAGTAATCTGGGCGATGGCAACCAAAACGAACATCTTGGGGAACGATCCTATTCTCTGGTTCACCATGATGCTGATGCCGACTGGGCCGCCGGCGATGAAATTGACCGCTCTGGCGGATGTCAATGGGAGCGATGATTTCGAGAAGATGAGCATCGCCAAGTTTTTGACGGTAGGTTCTCACCCCGGAACGGAGGGCAGAGCAAGGGCGACTAACAGCTGTTTAGATATCTTACACAATTTCACCGCTCATCGCCTTCTCGGTAGTGGGGAGTCTCAGAGCGTCTGAAGCCGCTACCCGCGGTTAAAGACAGTGCATACATGTGCTGCTGGCACGGTGTATGGAGTTTTGACGGAAGCTAGCTACATGCATTTAGTGGCACAAGTTGGATGTGAAAAGTAGAGCGTGTACGAGTATTCAGCGGCATAATCTCAGAGACTTTAGATTTGTAGATATAGACTACAAGTTCTGATTATCACGCTGAAACACATAGTTATCAATGATGTCAAGTGTACCAGCTTTGAAATCAATGCTTTGTTCAGCTGTCAACTATACAGCCCGAAGTAGCTCAACTCCTGAGCTTTTAACTATTCATGGTGAAGGTATATGTAGCAGTGGAAAGTAACTCAATAGAGCTTCCTGGCTCAACACAATGAAGAAGAAAAGGCGCCAGCTAAGTCCATGAAGCCAAGTTAATGATCCTGCGGCTGTGCAGAAGGGAGAAAGAGGTGCCCAAAAATGCGGCATTCTGTAAACTCCAACGCCATCCATGCAATGCCTCCGAGCGTCGCGATGTGCTAACGTAGAAAAGGGTTACCGTGCTCATAAGATCATCCGAAAGTGAGACCGTACAGCCAGGCACCTAAGAAACTGTATGGAATGTCGCCGTCAAACACCTCGTGCCCTGTGATCCCGAGTTCAAGGTAATTCAAATATCATCCTAAGCAAACTTCCGCCCTCATCGCTTTTACAGCCCTTCCGTTTTTCACAACTCGGTGTAATCACTTGGTCTGACCCTCCGATTCCTAGCTTGATGCCGATGTGGATTTACTGGCTTCCGGAAATATGCATTATCCTCCTCGTTCGGGAACGGCTCGCTGAAGACGGTTTTCTGTTGGTTTGGAAATACGCCCATCTTCCCTTGCTGCTGGCCTGGCTGGCCTTGCTGGCCTTGGGGTTGGTTGTGGGCGTGGTGGCCAGATTGCATGGTGTTGTTGTGGGGTAGGCCACGTTGTTGATTCCAGTTGTTGTGTTGCTGTTGGTTGTTCTGGTATTGCTGGTTCTGCTGGCCCTGCCACTGGTTGTATCCACCATTAGGCATGCCCATATTCATCCCGTTGGCGCCATAGGCATTCCATCCCTGATTGCCCATCATACCCATCCCCGAGCCCCACTGCTGCATCTGTCCCATCATCATCGGGTTCATACCGCCCATCCCGCCCATACCGCCCAATCCATTCATCGCGGGCATGCTCATCATCCCATTCATCATCATTGGGTTCATACCGTTCATCCCCATTCCAGGCATGTTCATCATGCCCGGCATACCCGGGAACATCATGTTCATGCCGTTCAAGCCCTGCTGGCCATTGCCGCCAGCGAGGGCGTTCATCTGCGCAATGAAGTCCTGATTGGTCATGTCTGCGGGTTTCTGTAGCGGCTGTGCAGATGGGGTCGCGGAATCCTTATTGCGCATGGCTGCGGGAGCTGTGGGAATACGGTCGTTCTTGAGCTCTTCTTCTGCAGGGCGCTTTTTACTGGTGGTGGACGTTTGTGACGTAGGCGTTGAGGAACTGGCGCGGTCCACTGGTGCCTTGTTGGCTTGAAGAGGCGACTTGCTCTCAGTCTTGACTGCAGGAGGTGCTGGTGTAGCTACGGCGGCTGTAGGAGAACCTGAACTTTCTCGCTTTCCCTGCTCTTTGGCCTTTTTCCGCGCGGCAAGTTCGTCCTCGAATTCCTTGATCTTCTTGGCCGAGTCATCATCGTCAACAAGGTTGTCTACAAGGACGCCTTCTGTGGAGCAACCGGGACAGACGAAATCACTATTGAAGAGTGCATTCTCAATACATTCAAAACAATATGTTTTTCCACAACAAGGGGTCTTCTTAGGTTCCACGAACAAGCGTCCATCTATGGGACACGCTAATCCTCGCTCCTTGATTTCTTTGTCTGTCACGGCTGCCTCCTCTTGCTGCGCAGCAGCTGCCTGTGTCTTGGCTTGATACTTCTCCCAAGACTGCGTGTCGGGCATTGCAACAACAAACTCGCCGTCTGCGTTGATCATGACACCGTTCGGCCTCTCATCACTCTCCTCGTCAGGGTTTGGACGCTCAACGGTCTGTAGAAACGACCTAGGGATACCGGTGGTGCGCTTGACGCGCGGTTTGTTGTCAAAGTTTGGATCATCATTAGTAGGGCAAGCCTGAATCCAGTGACCTTTCTGGTGACACCGATAACAGATATAACCCGGCGGCGGTTCATGATCAGGGACAGTGACATTCTTCTTGTTATTTTGACCACGATGATATACAGGTTTAGCATGAGCCATCTGTTGTTGCTGTTGTTCCCATTGATTCGCATCGGCCTTGAACATGGCAGCGATCTTTTCCTCCTCTGTTTGAGCCTTTGCCATCTCAGCATTGACATCTGTAGGCGGGGACTTGCGAGCATTTGAGCCTGTTCGGTTGTGTGAGGCCTCCGTCCGATATGAGTTCTTGGCGTTGACCGGTGCCTTGCCAGAGACGTAGCGTGCCGCTCTTCCTTGGCCTGGCTTGGATGGCGGTAATCGTCGTGCAGTGACTGTTGTAGATCGGGGAATAAAGGTGGTATCGTCATTGTACTCTGAGACATCATTAGTATCTCGTCGATGACTAAGGTCCTGAGACACGTTCTTACCTTGACCTTGATCATCATATATTGCCAGGTCAAAATCTGTGCCGTCACCGAGCCCGCTAAGAGTTATGATTTCTCGCTTGAGTTCGAAGACCGTGATGCCAGTGCCCTCGAAAGGTACTCGAGTAGCCTCCTTCTGGGACTTAAACTTAAAGAACACGGAAGAAGACATGGTGTGGTGGATGAAAATTGTTCGCTGTAGGTCGAAAAGTGGTGTCGAGTTGCTGCGAGTGGAAGAACGATTGTCGCTATTGTTGTGCTGAAGTGCAGGCTATGTACGGTTTTTGAAGATGCAGGCGAATGAACTATCCTGGGTTGAACTGTACCCTGATTGATGTGTTCAATAGGCTATTGTAGCTTGTTCGCAACGGCCAAGTGAATCGATCAGTGGCAGGTAATACGGAAGAAGTTCCGGGCGTGCGCCCACGGCGAACAGCAGTTTATTAACTTGGAGAGTAGATTCAGATCTGGTAAAACCAGGTGTCGATATGTGTAACGAAGACGCGGTGATGCACAAAGGAAAAGGTACAGCTATGCGACCACCGAAACGACAAAGGTATTCTTCTATGAACACGAACAAAGCCTTTAATGAGACTGAGCCGCTCAGCCAGCTATCCAGCTTTCCAGCTTCAGCACCGCGAAGATGTTCGGGTTTGTCACTTTCTTTCAGCTCGGCCCTCGCAGATAGAGCGATAGAAATCGCGACTTATGTCGCAAGCCTCCAATTCCCAAACAACGTATGCGTCAGAAAGTGACCTCGCCCGACAACGGCCAACAGAGCGCAATCTCAGAGGTCGCAGAACGATTACCGCTAGAAGCTCGAGAGGTTGTCAAAGTGATGAGGGAAGGGAGGTGGTGTTAGTGGTGAAGAACGGACGTTCTCTGAGTTGGATGAAGTTGATTGAAGGTAAAGGTGAGGTTGAGGAGAAAGAGCTTTCGTGGTCAGAAGATGATGAACCCGGCGGAGGCGAAGCCAATGACTAATCCGAAAGCTGACTCGATCCGGGCCGTTTGCTGCTCGGGTGCCTTAGGTGCACTTCAGGTGTCCTTGACTTTCTCCGGCGATCACAAAGGGCTACGCGTCCCACCCAGACGGTCCCTTACGATGTCAGAGGATTTTGTACGTTTGTATAGATACCGATCCAGTTGAAGTGGTTGCAATGCAACTCAGTATGTTGAATTCGACTATCACGTGCGTCGTCAAGCTCATACCTTGCGTATCTAGGTATCTATTACTGGATGGAGGCGTTGGTGTGTCCGCAGCCGACAGAGTGTTTGCGTAGCAAATGGACCCTTCCAAAAGGACATCGAAATAAATACTAATGGGCTTGAAAAGAGAAACCTTAACTGCTGAGGGCCGAAATGCGGCTCAGAACACATGTACAGCCCTGCCGACATACCGTGACAACCTTCTTGCTTGCTCCCAGGTGTTATGCGGTTTACGGTCAACGCCAGTTTTCGTCCGATCCCCGTAGGGAAACCAAAGATGTGGCCATCCTTGGGGGAGGAATCACCGGTCTAGCAACCGCATACTGGCTGACGCACCGATTCCCGGCCTACAAAGTCACGCTATACGAAGCAGGCAACGAGTTAGGAGGATGGATAAGGTCAAAGAGGGTGGAAGTGGAGGGTGGAAGCGTGCTATTCGAGTCAGGCTCACGATCGTTGCGGAGTGGTGACTTGACGACAGCTACGGAGTCATTGGTGTGTCGCATCGCGATCCCAGTCTCCCTTTCTGGGCAACAATATCAGCTATAGCTAAAACAAGGACCGCAGATTGATGAACTGGACCTCGAGAACGATTGCATCTTCACTTCCAAACGCAGCCCAGCAGCAACGAACCGCTACATCTACTACCCCGACCGCCCCCTCCAACTTCCCGGCCCAGGCCAAGGCATATTCAACCTTCTCCGTACCATTTTGTTTGAACCTGTCTTCCGAGACTTTGCTTGGTCTGCGCTGACGGAGCACCTGAAGCCGGAGCGGCCAGAGAGCCTGGTCGACGAATCTCTAGGCTCGTTCATCAGTAGGAGGTTGAGCAAGAGCGTGGCAGACAACATCGCTTCAGCAGTTATACACGGCATATATGCCGGTGACCTCTACAAGCTTAGTGCGAAGGCTCTGGTCACGCGCATGTGGCATGATGAAGGAGCATACGGAAGTCTGTCTCATGCCTTCGCCCAACGGCGCTCGGAGAAATCCCGGCTGGTGAACGAGAAGGACGAGGAGTTCAAGAAGAAAGTGCCTATCAGCATGAACAGAGGATTTCGGAAAAAGTTGGATGAGTGCAGCATATACACTTTCCGCAATGGCTTGAGTCAGCTGCCTGAGCGCCTGGAGAGACGATTGTTAGACGACGGACAGGTCGATTTCAAGACCAATACCAGGATAACGAAAATCGAACAAGATCCTCAAACAAAGGAAATGAAGCTTTTCGCGTCCGATGCCGCCTCTCCCCTTCAGGCCCATACCCACATCATCTCTACCCTTTCCGGCAGCGTTCTATCCAGCATCACACCTTCTCCTGCGGATCCCTCGAGATCTCTTGTCCCGACTCTCGCCGAAAACCCGTCCGTAACAGTTGGGGTAGTGAACCTTTTCTTCCGCACATCAACCATACTACCTATCACCGGATTTGGTTACCTAATCCCCCGGAGCGTTCCTTTCCACCTGAACCCTGAGTTCGCTCTTGGCGTCGTATTCGATAGCGTTGCCACACCGGGCCAGGACACTGCACCCGGTACTAAGCTCACGGTCATGCTTGGGGGCCATTGGTGGGACGGCTGGAGCGAGTATCCTGATAGTAAAGAACTCGTTGCGATGGCGCGGACGGTGCTGGCAAGACATTTGGGGGTCGTAGAGGAGCCCCTTGCAACGAATGTGGCGGTGCAGAAAGATTGCATACCACAATATGTCGTCGGTCACTATGGGCGGATGCGGAGGGCGGATGAGTCGCTGAGGGAGACGTTCGGTGGGAGGCTGAGGGTGGCGGGTAACAGCTACTCTGGGGTGGGCGTCAATGATTGCATCAGAGCCGCTTGGGAGATTGTTGATGGGTTTCGGGAAGAAACACCTGAAAGTGAAGCGAGGACAGGGCTTGAAAGGTTTAGACAGCAGGGCGAGGTCTGGAAGGCTGTTCCAAAATAGCGACACTGAAGGAGGTTTTAGGCTTTACGCCGGGAACGAAAGCGACGGTAGACTTAGAGCAGACTTCATTTGTGAATAGATACTGTTGTAGCATAAAGAAGCCGGGGCTTGTACGAGAGCAATTCAAAGCGGCCTGTACAGCGGCCAGCCATGCATTCCAGTTGGGGGTAGGAAATCTCTCTATGCCGGTATATGGCTCCATGCCGCCTCATCGCAGCTCATCCATGTATTTCCGTACTATAGCATCGTGTAGCCAAGACCCAATCTGACTCTCCGTCACTAAAACGCCATCCAAAACACAGTGAAAGCCTCTCGAAAATCGTATCGAGCTATCATACAACACCGAGGGTATCAGAACAGTATCCCTAGAAAATCCATGCCACATTAGCCCATGCCTCATGACACTTCATCCACCGGTGCCTCCGTGATGATTTGCGTAAGACCCACGGATTCGGAGTTCTCGTTGCTCCCGGGGATGATCAGCTCCTCATCCTGATCATTGATGAACCTCCTCTCACTGACATGCTCCTTCGCCTTGCCGTCGGCAGTCCAGACCTTATCTTCGAATTTGCCGCGTTTTTGACCTTCGATGTGCTTGTAGGGGCAAGCGGGATTCATGCATGGGTTGAACTTGCATTCCACTTTGCTGTGCCAGAACTTGCAATTTGGTACTGTACAGTCGGCGCCGTTGCGGCAGGCGGGCATATCTGGGTGCTTGAAAGGACAACGCGGGTTCGTGCAGTTCGGGAAGAACTTGCAGTTTTGCTCAGCTTGATGAGTCATCTTCTTCGCCGGTGAGGGGTGTTTGGCCACGCATTTGTGATTCTTGCAGGCAGCACCAAAGGAACATACGTCCGTCATGTCAACAGCCACACCTGGAGGAGCGGAGGGTGATTGGTGAGCGTAGGGGCAGTCGGGATTTGTGCAGCGAAGGTTGAATTTGCACATGACATCGAAGGCTTCTTTGTGCTCTTTGTGTGCCTCCCCTCCTCCTTCGGCAACAGCATCGGCCGGAGCGTCCAGTTGCATTACATCTCCTTTTTTCTGGTATTGGGACTTCCCGTGACGTTGTTGACTTGCGTTCTGAGCGTAATGGCCATTCGTTTTCTGTGTCTTCCCATCTATCCGATCGAACAATGACGGGCCAGTTTGTTGGTGATTTTGGTTGGGAAAAGAGGGTGTGAAAGCCGCCGCGCCAGGATTGGGGAATGAGTTGTTAATGAGGTTCTGCTGCTGGCCGGGCGATAGCATCTCCGCAAACATGCGCGCCTGCTGTTCGTACATCTGCAATACTTGCATTTGTTGCTCCGGACTGAGTGTCATCATTGGATTTGCACCTGGCATAAAGTTGTTCATCTGGGGCATCTGAGGCATCTGGGGTTGCTGCTGGGTTCTTGCACTGGCGCTCATCTGACTTTGCAGACGATTCGATATGCCTTGGTTGCGTGGCCCTTTTGGAGGATCCCTGTTGCCGTGCGCGTTAATCCGTCCCACACCAGACGCGCCAGTTCTGACACGGTGGAGCGCTGCATCCCCGGATCGATCCATGGCCTTGTTCATCTGCCCAAACAAGCGCTTATCCCGTCCACGCTGGTTGCCGCCGCTATTTCTCATCGACTTGGGTCCAGTTGGGCTACGTGCACGTTAGCAGAGTAAGGGAAAGGGGAGCCAGACGATTACTTACACCGCGGAGCTACTGGTACCATTTGTGGCATCACCCATGTCCGCATCTTGTCCTGCGACCGACGCATCGCCCATGCCAACGTCTCCCGAGGCGCTTTCGGTTATGCTATCGATCGAAGCCTGTATCGAGTCGGAGTGCTGCGGTGCTGGGACACCGTTGATCTGAGCATTTAGAATGTCTACCTGTTGGAATAGCCACGCTGCGAACTCCAAAGCAACCGGATCATCTGCACTTAAGCTGAGCAAGTCCGTGGCAAGTTCTGCGGCTATTTGGTCTTGCGTCTTTCCATTAACGAGCATAAGGACGATGTACTCTGTTAACGGCGATTCTTGGCTTTCGTCGGTCGTCCACCCGACCTCGATGAGTTTGGGGTTGATGACATTGACAAGAGCTGCGGCGAGCGGACTCCCTTCCGCTACTACGACAGACATGTTGATGCTGCGACGAAGGTGTTCTGCAAAGGCGGGGAGATGATAGCGTTAACGGAGTGACGGTTCCTTTTGCAGTCGCGGCAGGTTTGCTACAATGCTAGATCTAGGTGCAAGTTGTATGGATGGGCAAGAGCGACGGAAAGGAAGGAGCGAACGGAAGTGAAGTGTGTCGAAAGTAGAGGTAAAAGATGTGGATTTGTAAAGGTTGGAAGCGGTTTCGGTTGTCAAGGGTTGAGGTTCACGGTGCCTGGGCGGACTGAATGCAAGAAAGACCAAGTCGTCTTAGGTCATCGCACGCTAAGCCGTGTAAGGAACTTGCGCTAAGCCTTTTGATAACAACTTTCGGTGCACTAGGGAATTCACAACGAGATGAATGCTCTCATGTATGCAACATTGGACTTTGATGCTCTCGATGAGCTGGTAAAAGCACAGTTCATCTCGGCCAATGCCCAGACACAGATGACACTCCAGCAGTAGGGCGACCGTGGACACAGTGCGATCTTGGTTTGCGTCTTTCATCTCTGAAGCTGGGATGCAGGTCCTCCTCTTTTGTCTCGAAGCGAACCTGAATACAAGGCCTACACTACCAATGTACGCATAACGCAGCCCTAAACTATTGATGCCTTGCGTCCCAATGTTTTAGACCAGAATCAAGAACGGCCGTCAGCAAGAGACTGACGCTTGAGATCCTTGTCCGTTTCTATAATGCTAGACAGCAGCTTCATTGAGCAAGCCCCGAAACACTCACTCGTGCACCAAGCCAGCTTTAAATTGCTCCAAACCGTGATGTAAGGTCAATAAGATGCAACAAAGGAAGACTGTTGGTTATGGACCTTATTCATTCAGCAGCAGCAAAACAATAAACAACGCAAAGGTGCTGCTACGTAAGGGAGTGGGTCCTTGCGGCCGCTGCATGTTTGGCGTCCACTAGCCTCCCGTCCACATAAACCAAGATACCCATCTACCTACCTGTACCTCACCTCTCCCTCTCCTCCCAGCCTCCTCAACTTCGCATTGCTCGTCCATTTGCGCGACACTCTCGCGCCTTTCCCTGCGATCGGACGCGGCGCCAGTTAGCACAGAAATCTATTTCAATGATCTAAGTCGAAATGGTCGACGCATCCACTCCTTCACTTCCAGATGCAGGAGGCACCATGGACTCCTCCGACCTTAGCGACTTCTTCCTTTCGGGCGCGAGTTCACCACTTAGTGATCTCTCCCGAAGTCCTTCACCACCGTCAAGTTACTTTCCCACTGTTGGTCGAGAATCCTACCCCTCGCCCCCGTCGTCGCAATCGGAATCCTCAAAGGCGTCGCCTGCGCCCGAGGGGATGACTTCAATTGCCCAGTCGCACGACGATGACAAGCCTCCTGCAGCTAAGCGCAGAAAGATTCAGGTTGAGCCAGCGCCCTCGAAAACACAGTACTTGAACCTTGCGTCAGGCGAATTATCTGAATCAGACAAACCTGCACTCGACAAGCTACTTTCCTCGTTGCGGGACAAGAGGAAGATTGTAGTTGTCGCAGGAGCAGGAATCTCCGTATCTGCCGGCAGTAGGTGACGCGTGCAAGGTTACTTTCGTGTTCGCGCTGGCTAACGATCTAACAGTACCCGATTTTCGTTCGTCATCAGGACTATTTGCTTCGCTCAAAAAGGAGCATAACCTCAAGGCCTCCGGTAAACAGCTATTTGACGCGTCCGTGTACAGAGATGCCACGGCAACGTTTTCGTTCCATCAGATGATTCGAAATCTATCAAAAGCCTCGCAAAGCGCAAAGCCAACGCTTTTCCATCATCTTTTAGACAGACTATCCCAGGAAGAACGTTTACTGCGTTTGTACACTCAAAATGTGGACGGTCTTGAACTGCAAATGGAGAACCTCGGCAGCAATCATCAGATTCCACTACCAGCGAAGGCACCGTTTCCTCAAACCATCCAACTACACGGAGGACTCTCAACCATGGTGTGCATAAAGTGTCACCAGGTTTCGCCCCTGCAACCGGACTTGTTTGATAGCGCTGTTCCTCCATCATGTCCCAAGTGTGAGGAGAAGGATGATTGCCGGGAGGCGGCCGGATTAAGGAGTCACGGGATTGGAAGGCTACGACCTCGTATGGTTTTGTATCATGAGCATAACCCCGACGACGAAGCTATCGGAACTGTTGCTCAAGCTGATTTGCGAGCCAGACCGGACGCGCTCATTGTTGTTGGTACGACTTTGAAGGTCCCAGGCATTCGAAGGATAGTTCGCGAGATGTGTGGTGTGGTCAAGGGTCGGAAGGGCGGGGTTACGATATGGATCAGCAACGATCCAGAACCTCAAGGCAAAGACATGGAAGGAATTTGGCATCTGGCAGTCAAAGGGGACTGTGACGAGGTTGCTAGACGCGCGATGGACAAACTCAACGAAACCAAGCTTCTCACCGAATTGGAATTCCAAGAACGGAAGAATCAACCTCAAGAGTTCGAGATTCGAATTCCACAGTCTCCTGTAAAGACCGGCAACAAGAGCGACCACTCGTTACCAACACCGCAGGCCAGTCCTTCGAAGAGGAAACAATCCATTGGTGCAGATACCAAACAGATCACCAAGCCTCGGACGCCCACCAAGACCCGAACAGCAACACCAAAAAAGACTCAGAGTCTCACTTTGCGTGTCTCGAAGAAGCCGGCAGAAAAGTCGAAGAAGGCACCAGCGAAGCGGAAGGCTACAGCCACAAAGCCCGACAACAAGATCAGTGGGCATTTCAAGGCTATCAAACCTCAGGGTCACAGAGCTACTCAAGCAAAAGGGTTCAGTGCTTCGGGAAAGGTGATTCCGGATTCCGAAGTTGAAGAATCGGAGGAGCAGCCCAGCAACCCAGGCAAAGCGACCAAGATGGAAGCCGAGCCAATGCAGCCCCTGTCTCCGCAGGCTCTCCGCAACAACAGTATCTCTCCCCGGAAAAGCGCACGCTTCTCTACCAACGGCCATTTGGTGAAGAACGAGAACGATGAGGATGGGCTTTCTGGCGGTGATACCGACTCCATGAGGTCATTCTCTCCGGATGAACCACCCCAGCGGATGCGTCTTCATTACATAATGAACGTCTGATTGTTTCTGAACGATAGATGGGAAAGATGGGAAAGAGGAGATCGGTTTCTTCCTAGCTGCATTCATTTCACATTTGCTACAGTCCTGCATAGGTGCCCGTTCAGCTGTTTTAAACGGGCCGATACCCTATTGTCCACGGCGTTGTCATATTGCTTTACCTTTCGTTACAGTGGTCATATACATCGCGTCGTGTCGGGCGCGACTGGTAGTCGTTTGTCGCTCTGTGTTAAGCGACGATCACAGGTATGCAGACCAAGAACTATGACAACAATATTATGTTGCTGCCAGATTCGATGCTTGTGACCTTTCGTCAACTTACATGGTCAATCGCGCCTTTCCGCCTCAGTAGCAGCCCCGCCACTAGTCTAACTGGAGAGATGCGGGCACAGATCTAAGCGGCCCTTGTTGGATCTGATGGCTGGGCACATGCGGAACCCCAACTTGTGCGACGAATAGCAGAAGGGAACCGAACTTCACAACACGCCGCTCCTGGATCAGCTCCCGTCCCGCTCAGCTGAACAGTATGTACACAAGTACCTGTAAGTAATGGCTTCGATCTTCTCCATTCTTACTGCTCCCTTCACGGCTTCCGCTGCGCCTGTCTCGGTCACGATGTCTGCCCCGCCGTTGACCATCCGAAACCTCACCACCACTCCAATTGAGCTCAAGCTGATAGAGAGATACGAGGCTCCGAAGCCCAACAACGAGCCCATCCACGTCTTCAAGAACGTTACGTCTGGCCTTGCTCGCAACGTTACCTCCCTAGTCAAAAATGATACCATCCCGCAGCCTTCTGCCCCTCAATTGGGAGAGCATGCGCAAAGCTACGCACACCAAGATGTTACGATCCGGGTAGACCCGTTCAAAACGGTACGAACAGATATCAAAGCGACGGAGAGAGGCCCCGGTGATGTTCTGCGGGTCACGGTAGAGTGCGAGGGACAAAGGTACAGGATCGATACGCCATCTCCGAAGGATGAGTCCCAAAACCTGGTGCCGCTCGTGCCAGATCCTAGACACAAGTTCACAGGCGTGTTCCTATCGAAGGATACGCACTTGACGATCTATTCGTCCGCGGACCTGAACAGCTGGATGAAGGAGCTCAAAGATGAGACACCTCTATCCGGCTTGTCAATACCTGGCACCCACAACTCACCTACCCACCACAAGGCTCTGCCCTCCGTCCGCTGTCAAGCGGTATCTCCTAGGGAACAGCTGGACAACGGCGTCCGCTTCTTCGACATCAGAGTCCAACCGCAGAACCCCGAGGATCCTTCCAAAGACGGGTTGATCCTTGTGCATGGGGTCTTCCCCATCTCCCTCACAGGAAACAAGTACTTCCGCGACCTCGTTAACGATGTGATGGAGTTTCTCGACCGCAACCCTTCAGAGACAGTCATCATGTCCGTCAAGCGCGAAGGTCCGGGTCAACACACTGATCAACAACTCAGCTGCATCCTCCGCGATCACTACGCCGGCGACATCAACCGCTGGTGGACAGAGCCCCGCATCCCTACCCTTGGCGAAGCTCGCCATAAGATTGTTCTTATGCGACGCTTCATGCTTGATGACCGCATCAGACGAGACAATTGGAATGGCCGCGGCTGGGCGATCGACGCTGAGAACTGGGCCTACAACACTCCCAACGACACCCACGGCGCTGTCTGCGTGCAGGATTTCTGCGAAGTCCTCGAGACGGAGAACATTGACAAGAAGATCCAATACGCCTGTGATCACCTCAACCTCTCCAGCCAGTGCATCTGCCCGTTACCGGGCATCACGACCGACTCCGTAAACCCTGTCCCACCCCCTCCCTTCTACCTCAATTTCCTCAGCGCCAGCAACTTCTGGAAGGTAGGATGCTGGCCAGAGAAGATTGCCGCCAAGCTGAACCCTGCTGTCGTGGAATTCTTGTGCACGAAGCACCATGGCGATGACAGGAGTCCCGGAGATGGAACTACGGGCATCGTCGTTTGTGACTGGGTTGGGCAGGATGGTGATTGGGATCTGATAAGGTGTATCGTTGGAATGAACAGTTGGTTGGAGGGGCGGGAGAAAGGTTTGAGGTGAGGTAAAGGAGACCGCAGCAGAGGGAGTAAGTGCAACAGTGTGATAAGGTGGTGCTTTGATTGGGTATCTATGATCCATTCGACACTTTGGCTATCTGAGTAGGTGAACCAGGTAGAACCCGACGAGGCGCTGTCATTTATGGCAGAGCTGATTAGGTGCTTTCCTCGATTTTCTTCGGTGAGTGATGCCGTCCAGAGCAAGGTTTAGATTTCAGAATCAGTTCTTCCATGCCGAGTACCAAGCAATGAAGCCTTTGACTCCTATGGGACAACCGTGCGCAACAACCGTCATCTCTTTGCAGATGTTGTGGTAGTCTTGAACAAGACCGTATTCAGCACCGCTACGTAAAGATCAGTGGCGCAGTCCGCCTAATCTCCCCTGTTCGCAGCATAAACCCTGAGCATCATCACCTCCTAACAGCACCTACCAACAAGCAGCCGCTCGACAAGGTGATTACTGTCGGCAAACTCAGGTCGAATCCTTTCTCTTCCATTGTACAAACGGTCTGCTGCGCACCCCCTGCTGCTCAGGCAGACGTCACGACCGCATGCAGCCGACGAGGCAGTGCAGACCTGGCGTGGTAGCCCCGTCAGCCTAAACCAATTGACTAGATGCACACAGCGATAGGTACAATAAGCAGTAGGCTGTGGCTGCAATCGTTACGTGTTCCTCACTCGGATGCCCCTGAGGCGAGAAGCGCCATTGGGGTTATGCTGTTTCACGGCTTCAGAGGTAAGGACGGTGGAGTTGTGCAGTTTCCATGCATTTTCAGCTGAACATTGGAACGGTAATAACTCTTTCCAAATCTTCCATATCAAGTCAGACTACTCCCATTCCTCGACCGGTCTCAGCTCTTTGGAGGCATTCCTACATTTTCTCATCTCATCTCCTGTGGTTGCGTCTGATCTGAAAAGCCAAGTGTTTCCCCGCCCATTCTCCACCCCATCCACCAGCGGAAATTTCTCCGTTCCACCTTGGTGGCAGGCAGCCCACGTTCCGCTGGGAACCACTGCCCCACCAAAACTTCGTCATCCGACCTTTCGATCATCCGGGCACCTGTACACAGAGACTGCGTTTTTCCGACCATGTTCGTGTCCATTGTTCTGGACAATCACCATAACACCTATATAAATCTCGATGTCATCTCCGGAAAAGTCCTTCTCAGGCACCAAAGCCCTCTAAATGTCTCCAGTATCATTGTCAAGCTCGAGGGTGAGAGCAGGACCCGGCTGCTCAGCCCTGGGAGACCGGACAGAAATGACAAACCCAGGCCGGTAGTCGAGGTGCACAAGGTCAGTCACTTTCGATCCTTCATATGAAGCAAAGCCAAGGCGCGCCCTGTGATGAGAGTTCTGTAGTGCTTGTGAATCTGTCCCCGATGCTCACTGGTGCCCGCGTTTGTAGGTTCTCTACCGCGTTGCGGTGGTCTTTCCTCCTCAACAGGTTACGAACACAGTACGGGAGGATGCATGGTCAAACACATCGTATACGATACCACCTGGCCAGTTCGAATATCCATTCTCGTTCAAGGTACAGCCAGGTTACAGTCCCGTCACGACTGTTCCGGCAATTGGCGTATAGTTAACAGGCTACAGTTTCCAATCAACAATGCCTGCCAGGACTATCAGATGAACAACACGAGCTTGACTGGTTTACTACAAAAACAAACACCCTTGCGTCATGTGAAGAGAACGTTACCGCCGTCACTCACTGGCTTCCCGGGAGAGGCCGAAATACGATACTACGTCAAAGTTACCGTCAACAGACCACAATTCTACCTGGAGAATCCAAGAGCAGTATGTTAACAGGCCAATACTAGCGGAACCATCTGTGATGGACAGATACTGACGCAGGCATCAGTTTGCAAATTTCAACTTCCTTCCAATTGAGGACCCACGCCCGCCACGCACACAAGCTGAGGTGTACGCCCGACGACAGGAGCAATTCGAGGCCGAACTCCTAGCCAATCCCAAATCACCGGTGCGGAAGGAAAGTTTGTTTGGCAAAGCCTTCTCGCGCAAAGCAAGCACAACCAACCTTGAGCCTCCAGCGCTTCCTCCGTCCTCCGATCCAGCGCGCTTCCAGGTGGAATTTCGCTTACCTGAGCCCCCTATACTTACCTGCAACGATGATCTACCGCTGAAGATCTTGGTCAGGAAGCTTAATGACTTCCCAGAACCGTTGTACCTGCAGATACTTCAGATTGAGCTAATAGGGTATACGAAAGTACGCGCGCATGATGTGGTCAGGGATGAATCGAACAGCTGGGTCATCACAAGTCAGAGTAACATGGGCATGAAGATTGGGAATTGGCCTGAAGGTTCGAACACAGGCCAAGACGTGGAAATATCGAGGGAGTGGTGGCAAAGGCGGCCCTTGCACAATACGGTTGCCCCTACTTTTACCACCTGCAACATATCAAGATTCTATGAGCTGGAAGTGAGATTAGGTATTGCGTATGGCAATTCCAAGGTAAGGAAATCTCGCAACCTTGAAAATCCTGTGACCGAGTGCCCACACTTTCCTCTAGGCCCTCCTAAAAGTATGCCCCCTCCGCCTGCCCGTCCAGGTATTTTCAGGCATTGCCCCACCTCCCGAGCTCCTTGCTCGCGCCGCACGCAAGGCCACAATCCCACCCATGCTCAGCGTACCCTCCGCAGGTTTCGACAATAAGCCCTCCGCGGGCTCCAATATGCCACCACCAACCCCAGTCGAACCACCATCGCCCGCAATGCCGCCACCACAGCAAGGAAACTGGCATGCGGCCCCACCGCCCGCGCATGGAGGAGTCAATGAGGAAGATGCTCCGCCGAGCTACGAGGATGCGATAGCAGGCGATCTACCACCGATTGATGGGCCACGGAGGAATTATGCGCCGCCACCACCGAGGGAGGATGGGAACTTTGGGACCAAAAGGAACCCGGACGGTAGCAGACAGTCGTCGTTCTGAATCATGGCAAAGATAGGCATACGAGAAGACTTTTGGGGCTGTTGTATGCGAATGCAGCTCGTTGGAGGCGTTGAGGCGTTCACATATTGTAATGGACGCCTGTGTGATCAATTGTAGGATAGCAGACATTTGCCCATCACAAGAGGCTGTACCTGATATTCAAACTAGTGGCATGAGCGCATGATTCATATGAATGGTACATATCTGAAGCCAAGGCGGATGAGGAGTGGCTTGATCAGTGGCAGGAGCCTTTGGAATCTCTATACTCTATCGAACAAACCATTTGACCCCCTAAGCCTTTAGATTTGGTAGGCTCCTCGCCCTCTTGAGCACCCTTTGCCTCGACAGCAGCTGAGAGATCATAAAATGACTGACGTCCTCATCTGCCCAATACGATAGATGACTCGCAATGCTCGCAATAAGCGACAGCTCAAAAGTTCCCCTGCTTTGCGTTAGCTTTTTTGTTTCTTCCCTTTGATCCCACGGCTTCTACGCGCGCCATGATCTGGGAAGGAAGACTCACTCCTGAATACTGTAATCAACCCTTCCGTTCCCATTCAACGCCCTTACCTTCATCTCCTCCCTCCGCAGCCTCTTTTCTCTCTCTTCAACCTCTTGCAGATCCGGAGACTCGCCCAGATCCCTCAAGTTGGCATCATTCTGGATGCTCTTGCGACGTTTCTGGAAGCCCGAATAGAGCGTCTCAATCTCACCGTCGATGAGGGTCGGTGGGTGTTCGCCGCCTTCTTCACCCGCAACCGAGGTCTGACTGCCTTCGCGAGCGAGTTTCCGTTTTCTGTCGTCCGCCGCGCCGCTTGCGGAGATGAGATCCGTTGTGGCGCTGGCGGCGCTGGATGCGGCGGCAATAGGATGAGGAGGGATGACGCCGCCACCCATGATGTTCGTTCCTGCGCCAAGTGATAGTGGGACACTGGGAACACGGGTGTGCTGGGCTGCTGTTGCGGTTGAGGGACCGTTGAGCTTGGTGGCGTCCTCTGCCGAGATCCCCAAGCTGCGGTTGAGAAGGCTACTGGCGATCCCGGAACTAAAGCTTGTCCAGAGGCCTGAGACGCTTTGACCGACCCGCGCACCAATGCCTGTGAGGCCTTGGCCTACTTGAGTGCCGAAGCCCTTCTTAGTGTAAGGAAGAGGCTGTGGCTTCAGGGAGGACATTGCGGGCGAAATCAAAGGTTCGATGCGGTAACTGATGGGGTCGGTAGGGTGGAAGATATTGAAGACCTGAGCGCATTTGGGCGAGGAAACAAGGATGTCCGAGGCGGCTCTGGACAATGAATCTGCTGCTGTGACCGCGGCTGGTATGGGTGCTTGGTCGAAGAACGGGTCGCTCGTGATCTCGTTTGGTGTCTGCGCCGGTTTTACGTTGGGCGAGCGAGCGGCAATCGTGCGACCTTTCAGCATCTGGAAAAGCCCGATTGGAGAACCGAGAGCGTAGAAGTCCTCGACCTCAAAGTCAAGCTTCAAGCCATGCTCATCCTTTCGCTTTCGGACCGGACCAGAACGATATGGCTGCTGCTTGTTGTCCTGTTGCCTACACAGGATATCGAACATGATAGCGGAACCGAGCGAATGGCCGACGAGTGATACTTTGCCTTTAAAGTTGGGATTCCGCTCTCGAAACAGTCTATAAATACGGTTACACTCCTCCAGCACGATACGTGCGATGTGGTCCTTGTAGGCAGGGCTCTGGTACAGTAGGATGTCAAGAGCCAAATCCGTAATAAGGTTTCGTACTGCCGGAACGCCTTCAACTGTAATGTCGTCCAGGTTAGGATAATCCTCATCTTCCCCGAACCCAGAATCACCAAGGTCATGCTCCTTCCTGTTGTGCTTTAGACTCTGTCTCGGGAAATCCAGCAAGTGTCTCCAACAGATGGGGAGCACCTGTACCCTGCAATTCTGCGGTAGCTTGCTCATCTCGTTGTTTAGCGATTGTAAGTCCTCTGAATTAGCATAGACTGCTTTCAGTGTCTTGCGAAGTGTGTTAACATCGTGGACAAAATTGACACTCTCCATACGCAGCCCCAGCCTCTGACCGATGCCGTGTGTGACAAGGAGCAGATGTTCAATTTCTCTGCCTTGCTCCTCGCCTGATTGGTCTTTGTAGTCGTCTCGGATTTCTTGCTCATCCCTCTTTCGAACTTCCTCTTCCTGTTCCTCTCGGCTTTCAGGCTTAATGGACTCTACGAGGGATGACATTTGCCTTTCCAAGGTCTGCCGTCGGGTCTCTGATGCGGGACTTTGTACCTTTTCCTTGTCTTCAGCGGCGTCCTTGGCCACATTTTCCTTGTCCTTCGCTGACGCAGCTTCAGCTCCTTCCTTGCTAGTAGCACTTGTTGGGCTTGGGGGCACCTTTCCGTCCTTCGGATCCTTCTTTGACGCGTCTGAGTGACCTCGTATCAATTTTACGCCAGCAAAGTGCGCCCCACCAGCAAAACGCTGGTATACTGTACTACTCATACGAGACATGAAGTCGTCCGTCATAAGCCACGCAGTCGATCCATCTTCGTATGTCACAACGGAGCCCATGTGTTGCCCGAACAGACGATGGGTACGGTTAGTCGTTTCTGGCGACCCATCCACTGAAGTAACAATGCTTTCATCCTTGGCTCTGTCGGAAGTAGGTGTCGTTGGCCGCCCAGTGGCAGTAGGATCATCCCCAGGCCTCAGCGAAATCGGCCTTGATCGCGGTTGAGATGCAGACCTTTGACTCCCAGTCCTAGCAAGACGCCATGCTTTGACCTTCAGATAACCTTCTTCGAGCTGTGTGGCAAGGTTTTCATCGCAAGGGCGAAGAGTAGACCCCTCTGGTAGACGGCTTCAGTTCTGTACTTCCGCATGATAACGGCGTGAGGTCATGCTCACCAGAGTAAAACCATGTGCCTCGTCGAACGTCATAGACAGGGCCTAGCCAGTACGCGGGCGCCAGTTCTCGACGCTCTATATCGACATCAAAGAGGAAATCTTCGTTGACGGGTACTCTGACCTTTCCCGGCACCATATCATCGTCCTCTGCTAGTGTGGCGTTTGGGAAATTATCGGACCGCTGCCCCTGTTCCGTAATGTCAGCTCCACCTGCTTCAGGACCACTGCCGTGTTGGTGTTCTGCAGCATCTTCCTCATCTACCAGTCTCTGGAAGGCTGCTTCTATAGCCCTTGAATCGTGTTCGGAAAAAGGAGAGAACTTCTTGGGTGCTTGGGTGGGTTTCGTGTCGGCTGGGGGCATCTGTCCACTCGGCAGTGGCTTGCGCTTTGGGATCTACGGTCCGGTAAGCACCCACGAATGGCCATTATGGCGGAGAACCAACATCCACAGCATGGAACCATTGGACGCTCAGAGGAGGACAATCCCGCGGATAGCTCTTGAGGCTAAGTGCATGCCTGTGACTGACGGTATGGTCTCCTCCCCTCTGCGTCCCAAGGCCAGTATCACCTGAATCTGCTCTTGCCCTCCCAGGGTCCGGACGAGGACTAGCACTGCGGGAACCCCACGGAGACAACGCGTTGATGCCAGCGGAGAGGTAAGACTTGTTATCCTGTGCAGACATGGCGCCGTCTTGCCGGCGATGGCCGGCCTGCCTCGTTCTCTGCCAGGCTGTTGATCGGTATTTAGGTTCGAGTTGTGGGAAGCCGGGAACAGTGCGACGTATAAAGTTTAGGAAGTCCGCTAGCTTGGCCAATTTGACGGAGGGAGAGTGAAATTGGAGTAGAGATGAAGCTGCCTGCGGACGAGGTTGGAAAAGAGCGACTAGGTCGGATGAAATACAGGGGTCATGTCTTGCTCGTCGCTGTTGACCTTCTGATCAATGTTGCAACGAAGACCTGAAATTTACATGTGACGTACAGCCCGTGGTCATAGCTCCTGTTGTCATACCGGCGCTTCTTCGGGTAACAAGGGCAGCCTAAGGACCGGTCACATTCCGTCTCAACAATTTCTTCACTCCTTCATTCTTCCCGTCCCCTATCCCGTCATTATTCTGAGAAGTTTACCGGAAGGTGACATCACGGAAAGAGCGTGGACTCTTTCCTTGGTAGTAGGAGCAAGTATGTCGGGCGAAGGAGTGACTTCCAAGAGCCGGGAACATGAGCACGTTGAACGAGTCTGGGCTCGGATGAAGCCCAACAGCCCTATATACGAATTTCTTCTTGGTCAAGTCATTATTGTCTCAGCTTCCAAAGGTGTTGTCAAGGCCCGTTTGGTCCTTGGCCACAATCATGTCAACTCGCGAGGCACCATCCACGGTGCGGTTTCAGCAACGTTCATTGACTGGGTAGGAGGTATGGCAATTGCTTCGTACGATCTCCGGGAGAAGTCTGGTGTTTCTACAGACATCCACATCACCTATCTTTCAACTGCCGAAGAGGGGGATACCATCGAGGTGGAAGGTCGGGCGGACAAGGTTGGAGGAACACTTGGTTTCACAACAGTGACCATTAGGAAACTCACAGAGAACGGTGAGCCTGGCCCCATTGTTGCTTCTGGCTCGCATACAAAATATGTGAAACAATAGAGTCTTTGGGTTTTTCTCGCTCACAACTCAATCGCAATCTTCTTTGCGTCTGGCATCGGAATCATCTCTTTGATTGACCGGACTCACTCGGATAGCGGAGATCTACTTCCTTTCTTGCTTTAAAATCCTGTGCTCAGGCTCTCGAGCGATGCGGTACGGGCAATTTTCGGAGGATATATATAGGCGTAGAATCACAGCTGGGTCATCAAAACTTTGGATTTCCTTCTCGAGCTGTTAACAACGGGCGTTGTACATCTATTCGAGCTCATTGCGGCAAACCTAAACGGCCTACCCCTACCCAGCCATGCCACACGCCCCCCATTTCTGCAGCGAGTGCCTCTGCGGTCCGCCCGTGAGCGTCCTTCAGGATTCTGATATCAGCTCTACCAGCTACTTCTTCGTTTCGCATGATGCCCATCGCGGCAGCCTCCTGGAACACCTGAGCAGGAAATAGCTGCAGGTCCAAGGTTGAGGCGAGGAGCAGTAACAGCCAAGCAACCTCTCTACTTCCACCAGATACTGCTGCATGCAAACCCGATTGCATCTCACCCAGAGGATCCTGGTACCTTAGGACATCCACGTCTGAGGACTCTTCGTCGTCCTCATCCTGCAGCAGCGCCACAATAGCCTGAATATCGCCTTCACGACAAAATTCTAGAAATGCGCGGGCTTTCCGCTCCTCTGGGTACGCTCTGAGGTAGCTTTCCTCCGCCAGAACAGGCATCAGATCCAGACCTTCCTGCAGGCCTCCCTCGTTGTTCACGTTTGCCAAGATCTGCTGTGCCCCTTCCCGTGATGTAGAAGTAATGTCTGCCCCGCAATTCGGGCATTTTGTGAGTTCATAAGCCTCGAGCAGGCAGTCCCTGGCATACGTTAGAAGTACCGAGTGTTTCTATCATGTGCACGTACCAGTGGAAATGGCATCCACACGTGAGTTCAACATCGTCCGGGACGGTCTTGTGCCCAGCCGCAGAGCTGGAGCCGCCCACTTGGACATCTTCATCGTCGTCCGAGTCCACAATCTCCAGTACTAAGGAGGTGCCGCATGTCACGCAATGAGACATGTTGATGAGTAGACTCTGTAATGAACCAATGACCCTACGGCAAGACGTTCTGTATACTATTCTGTCTAGCCAAAAATTTCGGAATCGTGACCACTATCGATAACGCAGCTCCCGGACACTAATCGCGTTCCATGGGCGGATTTGGCTGCTGATCATCCCGCAATCCCGCTTCCCCTGGAATACCAACTGTCGCTGTCCACTGGTTTTAGATTTGCTCCGTGTTATTCGACGTACGGCATTGTGGTTCCTTTTTTGAACGCATCCAGACATCGTTGATCGACTGCATACGAGCTTGCCCAAGCCATCGAGTTTCCCAAACTGTCAATGCTCGCATTGCGAAGCCGCGGGCATGGAGACGGTCCCCGAGATACCTCCCGCTCAGGACATTGCCGGTGACAACTCTCCGGGCAGGCATGAGGAAGCTGGGAAGCCCAACCTTGAGATGCCTTCAACAAGTACAGGCAAAGAACCGCAGCCGCCATCCGCAATCCTCGGCGCTTTGACCGAACAAGCCCTCCGCTTCCTCTCCACTGCCAGCAACGAGACCGTCATCTCCTGCCTTGTCGGTCTTTGTGCTGTGACATATGTTGCGCTTGGAAGGGTTGGGCTGGTGATAATTGGTATGGTTAGCGGTGTAGTGCTGCACTCTACATGGCTCAACGGTGAGAGCCTAAGAGATGAAGAGCTCCTGCTCAAGGAGCGAGAGAGACGGCGCGAGCGTGGCATAGATGTGGCCCACCGGATACTGCAATTACGCGGAGAGAAAGACGGCAACGAAAAGGGGCAACCTGAGGACTCGGCTGGCGCAGACTGGCAACTGTACAGTGGGAAGACGCTCAATTACTCGGATTTCAGACCTGAAACGGCTTCGGCGCTGGACGCTTTTACGGATGCCGTTATAAGGGATTATGTGAAGTATGGGCTCAAGACACGACAAGTCTTGTGTGTACTGACTCTGCGCCAGATGGTGGTACTCTCCTATTATACCTGACGAAGAGAGCTTCCCTTCGGCATGCCGACAGACATTGACGGCTTTCATTCTGTCCATCTCAGCGCATCTATCAAGGAAGCGGCCTGCGGATACCTTTCTTGACTTCCTTACCAATTCCTCATCTATCTTGATAGTCTTCCTCAATGAGATTTCGACCGCTCTGAGCAGCTCTCCTACTGCAACTGCCCCCGAAGCGGTCAGCGCATACCTGTCAATGAAACCGGGGAGCAATCTCGCAAACATCCTTGATAGGAAGCATCAAGCAAAGAAGCTTACCATGGTGGCGGATGACGTACTGCAAGGCTACCTCAACCACAAAACATACAACTGCGGGCCCGCTCAAGCGTTCCTCAAGCAAGTGGTTGCAAAGGTTGTGTTGGAGATGACCATCCAATCGTGCTCCAAGCCAGAATGGATCAATGGGTGGATCGTGTATCTGCTTGAGGAAGGGGAGCCGGAGTTGATGAAGGAGATTGATGTGGGCATGGGCGCTGCAAGAGATGGAGCCATGGGTGCTTTCGGGAAAGAAGGTGCACTACAGAAACGCTCGCCAACAGACGATGCACCAGGACCGGATTCACGTGACGGGAACAAGCAAAGACGGCGAATGAGCATGCCAGTAGATGACATGGATGAGGCAATGAGGGAAGCCAAGCGTCTCACTGAACTCATTGCGGAAGAAGACGCACGACGGTTACGAGAATCACAAGTCTCACATGCCGGGCCTAGCGACGATGCTTCGGAGAGCACCAACACAACCCATGGAATTATGACGCCTACGTCGTCACAGAGCGAAGTTCAAGGCGAAGGTGAGCTCAGCTTGTCGCGAAATCTATCAACGGAATCCTCCCGAGTGGATCTCTTAGATTCTCAAACGCTCAACGGCGCTGTTGAAGCAACGTCCGGTCCTCCTACCAAAGCACCTTTCACCAGCTTTGATCAGCTGATACCCCAGTTACCGCCTACAGCTCTGCAAGATGAAGAGGAGGAGCAACCCCAGGCTAAGCTTTCGGAACCGCTTACTCTTCATAACGCCAAACTGGCAATCTTTGATGATTCTATCCCCGGTGAGCGTGGTATGATCCGGACGAAACCTAACGTTGAATACCTCATTCAAATCGAGCCGTCCTCACCGCACCATTCCGGCTGGATGATTGCTCGGAAGTACGCTGATTTCGAGACTCTACATGAAATCGTACGACGCATATCGGTGATCTCTGGCTTGGGATTCACGGAAGCGCACTCAACACTGCCTAACTGGAAGGGTCACACCAAGGCTTCATTACGGGGTGAGCTCGAGCGTTACTTAAACGATGCGGTCAAGCTTCGCCCGCTTGCAGAAAGTGAAGGCATGAAACGATTCTTAGAGAAGGATCAAGGGCTCAGCCGATCGCCCTCGGCGACAAAGGGTGGCTTTCCTGGTTTGGGTTGGCCTACGCCTTCAGCGTTCGAGAACATGGGCAAAGGCATGATGGACGTATTGACCAAGGCACCGAAAGAGGTTGCCGGAGGAGGGAAAGCATTCTTCGGTGGTGTTACGGGAGCCATCGGAAGCATAGGCAACCTGGGTCCCAAGAAGGCAAACATGAGTTCCAGCAACTTGGTGTCCACTGCCGGCTCCCCGGCGTCTCAAAGTCACCTATCTATCGAAGCGGTAGCACCTCCGCTACCGCCGCGCAGAAGTCAGGACAGCCTTAGAAACTCTCCAATTGTCGACACCCAACCGGAACGTATCCCGCAAATGGAACGACGGCCAAGCTACAAACCTGACATTGAAGCAGAGATGAGGTCAAAGCCAAGTTCATCAAGAAATTCTTTTCAAGGGAGCAGATCGAGCAGCCGAGCCCCATCCATCAAAAGCCACGAAGAACTTTCCCCTAGTCTTGACGGCCATGACTTCCACCTCCCTCCTCTTCCCTCTGAGATTTCGGACGACTATGGTTCTGCGAGCATGTCCGCTTTTCGCCGTGGCCGCCAAAGCGAGGACATATCTCGCACCATATCCATGCAACCCGGTGCGGCCTCAGCCTTCCACCGCCCCGCAGAGAGCATGCCCGTGACGTCCCTTCGCCATCAACTCCTCGCTCAAGAGAAGGGACAAGAAAGGCCGGCTCAGCAATCTCCTCGCAAACCGACCAGATCCAAGCCACCGCTGACAGAGCAAGAGACACAAGTTGCTGTGGAGCTCATGTTCGCCATCATCAACGAGCTCTACACGCTCAGTTCAGCGTGGAACATCAGGCGCACCCTTCTCACAGCGGCAAAAACCTACCTCCTGCGTCCCGGCAACCCGCAACTTGAAAACATCCGGCAACTGCTACAGGTCTCTGTCATCGAAGCCAACACCTCCGACGCCGGCATCGCTGCGCACATACGCAAGCTGAGGGAGAACACGCTACCGACGGAAGAGGAACTGAAAGGATGGCCGAAGGAAATGTCTGCGGAGGAGAAGGAGCGGTTGAGGGTCAAGGCGAGGAAGTTGCTGGTGGAACGAGGGATGCCACAGGCGCTGACGAGTGTGATGGGCGGCGCGGCCAGCGGGGAAGCGCTTGGTAAGGTGTTTGACTGTCTGCAGATGGAAGAGGTTGCGAGAGGGTTGATCTTTGGGCTCTTGCTGCAGGCTGTGAGAGTGGTCACGCATTGATGAGTGGGTCTCCGTGACTTTGCTTCTGTGCTACTATATTTGTGGCTTTTCGTGTTGGTGTTCACGGGATACACATGACGCTGTTTAATGATAGGTTGTACGATATGCTTATGGTCTGTATATGGTTAGCATAAAGTGGGCGGGTAATGAAAGGCACACAATTGGAATTGTGTACTCAACGCATTTGCAGAGGTTGCGTCACGCAACAAAGCGTATTTCTCATGCGTGATGGCTTCTCGGCCTAGATTGTATATCAACGGTAGATGTGGCGCAGTCGATAAGCATGGAATTACATCTTTACCAGGCAATCACACAATAAAAGTCACGCAGAAATAAACGTCGTTCCGAAATCATGAGTTCGTTATTGCCTGTGGCTGTATCCATCTATGGTTGTGCTATGCTATGCTAGCTGTCCTTATCCCAAACTTCTGAGGCCGAAAGCCAAGGTATGTGTAAGAAGCGAAGAAGAATCGAAGCGATAAATCTATTTAACAAGAAGCGAATGTTGTAATCCTCCAATCTTTCCATCCCCACAGAAATCATATACCGCCTGTGCTTACCGGCACGACCCGGTTACAAAGTGGCATAGGTGGTACCGTAAGCCGACTTGTCAGTACCCTTGACTAAGAGACCATCGCTGGCCATGAAGTAGGCGTAGCGCTCAACTCCAGCAGTAGACTCGAGGAATGGAATGGCTTGTTGCAGGAAGGCTTTCACCTGATCATCAGAACCAGAAGCACCAAATTCAGTAAGCCACACTGGACGGCCATTGGCTGTCTTGATGGCGTCGTTGATGTGGTTCTTAAAGTAGGCGAAGTTGGTCGCACTGTCGTACCAATGGATGGCAACAGCATCAATGGTACAACCAGTGCACTGCGTCAAAAACTTGCCCAGGTAGTCAAGACCCATGCCAGTACCGCCGTTGGTAACGGCAGGTGAAACCAGCTTGGCTTTGCCGGCAAAGGGCTGCATATAGCTCTTCCATGCAGACACAGTAGTGCCCACATCCATGTTTGCCTGCGAGCCGAGATCTGGTTCATTGAAGCCAAGCAAGTGTGTGCTTCCAGATGCGATAGCTTTGGAGGCAGCAGCGGCCCATGGGGTGGTAAAGGACGCACCGTTGCCCCAGAGCATTGGCACGAACTCCATGCCGGCAGGATAGCCGGAACCGGAGTTAGCCCAGTTGTAGACCCATGAAACCTTGGTGTTGGCGAAGCAGGTAGTCAACTTGGCGTCGTTGTAGGGAACGCCACGCTTGCCGATGGAGACGGCAGGAGTAGATGGGGCAGGAGCCGGGGTGGAGGTTGCTGCAGCGGGGGAAGATGCTTTGGCGGAAGTAGGAGGTGGAGGGGGTGGGGTGGATGTGGCTGCCGGCTTGGTTGATGTCTTGATGGTGGTTGACGATCTGCGGACGCGGCGTTGATTGGCATCTGCTTGGGCGACTTGAGCATCAGTGACGTCGGATTCAACAGAAGCGGCTTCCGTGGTGGACGATGCCACTTCCGCGGTGGAAGAAGCGGCCTCCGTGATGGATGGGGAGATTTCGGCAGTCGATGAGACGGCTTCGGTAATCGATGGAGAGGTCTCGGATGAGACGGCGTCAGTAGCATAGGCAACGCTGCTGGTGGAGACAGCCTCGGGTGCGCTGGAAACTTCTTCGACAGCTGAAGATGAGGGCGCAGCAGCCGAAGCAATGTCCGACAACGAAGACGGAGCAGGCTCAGCGGTCACGGTTACAGTGAACAGCTGCTTGCTGGTAACGGTTACGGTAGGAGTGGTGGTGCAGGTGGTGGTGCTTGCATCCTCAGGGGAGATAGCTGTTGCTGTTGGGACAGGGAGCACGGTGACGGTAACCTCGGTCGAAGCGGTCTTTGGGCCCCAAGCGGAGAATCTCCATGGCCTTGTGCGGCGGTGAAAGCCGGTGCTCGCAGCAGCGCCGGTTCCGAATGGCTCGGTTGAGTTTCCAACATGGTAAGGGGCACCGCTGCCTGAAGGGTGAACTGGAACGGCTAGAGCAGAAGCGACGAGGGACAACAGCCCAATTGAGATCAATGAACGAGGCATGTTTGTGTGCTTTTGGATGTCTTGAACGTTCTAAAGGAGTTGTAGATGAATGATGTAGAAGGAGTGGTCTGATATCGCAGCTTCCAAGGAGCGCAGGTTTTGAATATGGCCAACCAGGGCAAGTTGCTTTCCAAGCAACAAAAGGTAGCAGAAAAGGAATGAAGATGTTGGTCTCTCAAAGAGACAATGAAGGGACAGAGTGCCGAAAGAGCGACTCTAAAAAGGAATGGACTTTTGCTGATGAGGCAAAGAAGAGTGGTGGAGAGGAAACAGAAGAGAGCGTAGGAGGTAGATGGACACGGCCGATTCATATATTGACCTGCATATACACTTTCGGAGGAGACTCGCCGCAACCCCCTAACACGAGAGAAGAGGCACCTACTTTCCCCCTACTTGGGTTATTGCCGCAAGACAGGAGCGAGACGCCAAAAGCTAATAGGCGTTTAGTTTCGTTTCACTACCGGGGCGTGGCGTTGGCACCGCGGAAACGAGAATCCAGGCTGGATTGAACGCGGCAAAACCTGCACCCAGCAAGGTGAAAAGGACAGATGTGAATCTGTGCGACCCAAGCGCCATGGATTGGATCACTGAAAGGGGTAAAAGGCAGAGTTGGCGCCAAAGATGGCTTCGAGCCGGCCGGTTTGAGGTTGCTGAAGGGCTTACGACGTCCAGGCCTGTGGATCCTGGGCTTGCGGGAACTGCATCTCCCTGACTCTCCTCTTGCTGTGTGATGGACATCTCCGAAGGCTACGGACCCGCTGTGGCACGGTTTGATGAAAGGATGTGATGGGCTTGTTGGAGGATGTGGTAGGGAGGGAGAGTGATGGAGAGAGGTTGAAACAAAGGGTATGACCAAGGTCGGCCCTCTCCTGAGCACGTGGAGTTACGGGGCCGCGCACAGACCTCGGCGACCAATCACAGCCGAGCCTCGTGGATGTCCAGAATGCTGCAGTACGAAGTACCACCTGTCTCGTCCGCGTTATCTGAGATATCTGCCTTCTCGCTCCACAAAATGACCTCCGAAGAGTGCGTGGGCCACAGCGACATTCGTCAATTCGTGATAGGGACGGAAAGGGGTCGCCGCGCGCTCCCTTCAACCACCAAAACCTGTGGCTCGCACAAGGCTGTTAGCGGCACGGCTGCACTGAGCGACTGGGGACGCTGATTGGCAGACAAGCCCAAGATTCGCGTCATTACCCATCTCCGGCCCGTCGGTTTAGGACGTTTCATAAGTTGATTTGCCTCATGTAGAGTGTTATCCACCTTTCAACCTTTCCCTGGTGCATTCTGCATATCTACTCCATTTTCCCCCGCCTGCAATCGTCGTGACTGGTCGGACATACATAAGCTCTCCATCTGAGTTGCAGAGTATACGGTGCCTCGGTCTCGTTTGCCGCCTTCTCGAAGTATATCGCATCTCTGATACCGTCTTGAGAAGGCCTTCTCCACACGTTCTGGGCTTTGATGTCCCGACAATTCATGCCAACCCGGCTGGCAAAGGCAGAGAGAACCACTCGAGGTTGTACAGAGCAACTCTAGTCACCAAATGGGATCGGTCCGTGTCTTAGCATCGACTCCGAGAAGTGACAAGAGGAATAGACTTCAACCGACACCGCATGCGTATGCAGCAGCTTCCCGTCTCTTGAGAGCAAAGTACAGCCTATTCATCTGCCAACGACCCTCTTCCAATGGCTTGTCTTTGTTCCCCTCACGTGCAATAACTTGCTGCGGTCACAGTCTATGTGTTCTGAAGCTCAACAGCTGCCTTCTCTGGCATTGCCACAATCTCCCACACCAAGCGTTCGTCTGATCTCTCATTGCTGTTTCGTTCCCCACATGTCCGATCTGGCTACGACGGCTCGACCCAGTGCCTTGAAGGGTGCGAATACCGAAGCTGAAGATCCTCTTCCCTTGATTGATACTGCTTTTGTCAACTATGGCTTAGGCGCATCTCCAAGCCGTGTCAGCCAGGACGGTACGCCAGGTGTAAGTGTGTCCACAGTAAGGTACATACAGATGCTGGCTCCACTGTCAAGGATTTCTCTGTAAAGAGCGGAATCGTACAGAGATTGCAGAGTCAGAGTAGGAGTATTTCCTACCTTGGCAAAATGAAACATGAAAAGAGCATTTAGCTTTTTGCATACTTTACCGTATAGGCTCATCGGTGACTTTTCCCTCTCAGATTTCAGACATAGATAAAGCAAGGTCAAGAATCTTGTCTCATCTTTTGAGAAAGAATCTCGCCTTAACTCGGTGCCAGGCACGATCTGGATTTCTTATCCCAGGCGTTGAAAGCTAGCCTTCAATTGTTCGGCGTATACTTTTCGCCACATCATTGCAGTGCTTTGCCCATGTCGAGGGCTCCACCACTGTTTTTTCAGCTGGACAAACCACACTTTTTGGCTCAATCGCTTACCTCCAGGTTCGAAGCCTGTTGATTGCGATAGAAGGAAACGCCTTCCTTCCACGAGTAGTTTTTGTTGCTTCTGCTACCGTACAAGTCCGTGGAAATGCTTCGGGTAACGGTTACGGCCGGATCACTCCCTGCCGCTCAGCATCACCTGGTTGCACGCTAGGAACAGATGGGAGTAGGGCATACTGGTCAACGAGGACCATTGCAGGGTCAGTGGTTCTATACTGATGCTGTGAGCGTGCCTGGTAAAGAACACTACGTAAGGTCATCATCGTACACCAACGCCGCGAGCCTCGTCACCAAGAAAGAGGCTTTCCCAAATAACCTTTGCAAACCCCAATGCAATGCCGCTTGTGCATACCAGGCAAAACTATAAACAGAACCTCCCAATGATGCAGTACCGCGTGGAGGCTATGCGGTATCGATAAGATGTTAGACAGAACGAACCTGTCCAAACCTGAATCTTAGACTATGCTAAGTATTTGTAGGCAGGCGGGTTTGAGTTCTCGATCCTCTCCAGATATTCACGCTCAATCAAGCTCTCGATCTGCCTCTTGATCATGTTGACTTCGGGCTTGAATTGCGCGGCCAGCTGTGAAATTGTCTCTGTCACAAGCTGCTGATGTGTGTACTCTTTGCGTTGCCTGTTCACCATTGTCAGTGCGTGCGGTTTGTGTGCTGCTGGGGGAACAGAATAGAACCTACTTCATGATGCGCACAACAGCCGCGTCCACAGCATATGCCCTGGTGTCGTTGTTCTTCTTTTCTGTTTGTTCGCGGTCTTTATCTGACTCCACTTTGTTGCCTGCAGCGACGACACCAACTTTGAGCTTGAAGAACTTGCTCTGGAAGCCTTCATTGAAGAGGAACCGGTCGGTAGGTTTGACGTCTTTGCTCATGGGATCTTTGAGAAGTATCCTTGTTTTAGGTGCCACGGCCAGAGATTGCAAGTTGCGAACGAGATCGTTACTTGGAATATTGGTTTTTGCTTGTATTTCTTCAAATGAGAGGGAAGCGCCGTCCGGGAGGTCATTGAATAGGAGAAGGATAACCATGGCATATGTTGATACGTTGAGCTCGTGTTTCCGTTCTTTTGAACCTTCCTTTGAAGGGACTTTGGGGAAGGTAGCCTTGATATCTGCACTACCCATGTTTGCCTGCCATGTGAGTACACGACCGGAATGCTTGTTGGTGTAGAATCGCTCGAAGTCTTTGATCATCGCGTCTATCTCCGGGGGATAGATGCACTTTAGTTTCGTGCCATCCTCCTGATCTCCAGTGTTGCCGAACGTCTCTAGCGGCCACGTCATTGATGTGAGGATGGATATGCTTAGCTCGAGTTTCCTCAGTGTAGAATCGTCGCGTCTGGATAGATATTTCGCATAGTCTCTCGACAATTCTTCGGAGAGAGCCATATCCTTGAACATAGCCTCGAGCTTCGTGGTGAAGTTGTTCCCCAGCTCCATCTTCATGCGCCCAATCATCTGCTTTTCGACATCCTGGCTTATAGACTTCTGCATGAGCAGTCGTTTGCAGAGATGCTTCTTGTAGTACCTCTCGAACATGTCCTTATCTTGAATGTACCGAAGAAGTACAATGGCCTTATCCAGGACAGCATCTACCTCGTTCTCGGTTTTGCCCTTGAGACCTTTCTTCATGTTCTCGTCAATGAAGAGGGAAATGTACTCTGAGCTTCGAGGGTATGCGTTGATGAACTCCGTAAAGCTCCGTGTAAGCGCGGTCTGCAGGCCTTGATCAGAGTTGAAGGAGGTGGTCCAGATATTGTCGAACTTGTCCTTCAGCAGCAGCACGTCTTCCACCCACTTGATCGCTGCCGTCGTCTGATTGCTTGCGCCTTTCTCTGCTGGCGCCTTGGCCTTGTCTTCACCATCCGCAGCCGGTAAAGAGGGGGCCGTCGCCGCTGCACTGGCGGAGTTGTTGACTTCCTGGCCCATTTCAACGATGCGTTTCTGAAGCGCCCGTGTCAACTCGGCCTTCTTGGGGTCCACACGCGAGTTCAAGTCGTATACGAGGCCAAGTTCCTCTAGTCTTTCATTATCAATCATAAAACGTACACCGCTGTTCTCCATCTCAATCAACTCCTTAATCTTATGCCTGATTAACTCATCCTCCACGACTTTGATGATCTTCGAGGTGGTCGACTCGGATAGTGTTGATAGACAGCGCTCCTCCTCTTCACTGATCCGCCGCCGAGCATGTCTGCAGTATGTCCCCGCATCCGACTCCCTTAAGAACAGTTCACTCTCTTGCCGATAGAAGGTCGTGCTTGCTTTCAAAAACTCCGGCTCAAAGAACACACGGTAGAGTTCTTCACCTTCATTCTCTGCAGACGTGAGAAACAAACCCTCCAACACGTATGTGCAGGTTGCCTTGATCATGTTACGATCAATGACCTCCCCACCGCGCTCCATTGCCACCTGTTCCAGTACTATCTGTATTACGAGGTCCAGCAATGTTCCGGCTTGTGCAGTGGATAAACTTGAAGCGAGTATATTCTGTCGGAAAAGACTCAATCCAACCGTGTAAATTGAAGGCTTCCTGGCATCCGTACAGTAACAGCGATCCATATACATCAACACATCCGTTATCATGGCCATGCAGATCTGGTGCTCCTCGAAAGCCTTGTTAACACCTTTCAGGAGCTTCTCCCCCGCTGTTCTTCTCTCAATTGCCGTGGCTGCACCACTTCCCGCAACAGCGCCCGAGACCAACGCCGGTGATAGCAGTTGAAGCATCTTGTTGTACACGTCCTGGCTTAGCCAATCTTGCTCGAATTGTGACACCTGCTCATAGAGCAAATCCCCCTTCTTCTTAAGAACGATCCTGTAGCCGTTTCGGTACAGTTCTTCGAAGGACAATGCACTAGCATTCTGTGTATGGATCTCCCGGAAGGCTGCAGCCAGTGCGCTCCATGTGTGTTCGAAGTCGATCAGGTCGGCATTGAGTCGACCACGAGGTGCTCGGACAGCCTTGCGGCCGCCCCGTCCTGCTATCGTGGTCGTCTTCATTTAGCAGATAGCGAGTGAGACCATACGATGTAAAATCGATTGTTGCAAAGTGGGTTCGCAGCGACGGCTGTATGTAGGTTTCGGTTTGTGGTGAGGCGGGGATAGGCGTAGGTGAAAGAGTGAATGTGAGGCTGCGACTATGGAGGGTGAATCAAGGTGACAGTTTCCAGATGCTGTGGGACCTCTGCCGTCTATACCTGCTGGCGGTCTCAGAAAGAGGGGAATGTTCATAAGCAGTTTGCAGAACGATCGAAAAGATGCGAGAATAATGAAGTGACAGACTCATCAGAACCACCGACAGCCGGAGCTCTTACAGAAGATGCATGCGGGCGACGCCACTGTGCAGCGGAGGGGTGCCTCTGGCCGGCATCAAAGACTTTTCATTGGCCCGAAGTATGCACAAGCCACAGTTAGCGGAGGACGTCACTCCTAAACTTTTTGTCCCGTGAGAGCTTGCACAGGGCATTCGTACAGCACCTCATCTTCACACGCGCTTCATCTACCCAGAGTGCAACCCGCTGTACACTCAGTAAGAGCATCCCAAATGAGCGCGCCTCGGAGCGTCACGCGCGCTCTATTGCGTGTGTCCTTGCAAGGTGCCACATCTGCACCCCGAGCCCCCCCCTTCACATCGTGTACGCGGCAGCTACACCAAGCCGCAAGACCACAGACTCTACTCCAAGGACATGTGCGCCGGATAGCACGTTCGCCCATAGCACCCGTACAGTTCTTACGCCAAAGGCGTCTTCAATCTACCACCTCTGCGGCTTCACCCTTGACCAACCGTTCCGATGAGCCACACTCCAAAAACCCCTCGCGCTCCGACGTCCCCAGCTACGAGATGACCTTTACCTGCAAACGCTGCGCGCACCGTTCCAGCCACCGAATATCAAAGCAAGGCTACCACAGTGGCACCGTCCTTATCAGTTGCCCGGGCTGTAAGAACCGCCATCTCATCTCCGACCACTTGAAGATATTCAGCGACAAGCCAGTCACGTTGGAGGACATCTTGAGCGAGAGAGGCGTGGAGTTGAAGAAGGGCACGGTGAGCGCGGAGGGAGACGTCGAGCTTTGGGAGGATGGAACTATAAAGGAAAGGGAGGCTGTTGACCTTGGGGTGGTCAAGAAGAAAGGGGCGCAAAGTGTGGCGGACGGAACGCAAGAGACGGGTGCTGCTTAGGGTGATTGATGGCAGCTTGAATGTGTACGAGAGCGTTGTTCGATATCATGAATACTCCGGAAGTTGTAAGAATAGCATATTTGGAGTTACGCATACACAGGAGTTTAGGCGGACAGTCATGCACAGTATACTGGCGGAGGAAGGGTCAAAGAAAGTCCATATGTAAGCTACAGTGTCAACGACGCAGTGGAATACGCAAGCGGATGTAAGTATTTCACTACATCTGCCTTGCTGTGGCCACGAGCGAACGGCCCAAATACGGCATACATGCGAACCATAACAGATATGTGCTTTTGCAGATCAACCACCCATATGCACAAAACCTTCTGAACCATACTCCGATCATGCAATATTTGCCCGTCAGACACGGGCTTTTAGGGTATCAATAACAACAGCCCTCTCACCAGCCCCTCCTCCTGCCCCTTGCTTCCATACCCTTCTCTCTCCTCCTCTCCTTCTTGCTTTCCATCTTTCTCCTCTTGTCCCTCCCAACCTTTTCTGGCGCATTAATTGCCTCAAGCCTCCGCTTCACCCTTCTAGTTTCCCTCCTCTCCTTGACCCCTCGACTAACCTCCTGCATAGCCTTGACATATGCAGTTGTGCCCACTTTCTTCTGAAGCATATCCATGAGACCTTTACTGTTGTCTTGCAAGGTTTTGTAGCCGTCAGTGAAACCTGTATCGCCGGATGTCGGCGTGGGAATGTTGGGATCAGTGAGGTTGCGGAGGGGGAGAATAATTATCGTGAGGAGAACTGTCAACGTTTCTCCAGAGAGGATATTGGTGAGTGCGGCCAGCAACTGCAGTGACACTATCTTTGGATACAGGGACGGTGTTCTGTTCGTTGTTGACTCCCGTCGCAGGATGCCAGACACTTGTTCCACTAAGTATTGCAGCGCGCTCTTGCCATGTGGCTTGTTCTCTGCTTCGCTCACAACGTTACCCATTTCCTCTCCTTCTTCGCTGTCAGCGTCTTCCGTATCGTCACTTTCATTTTCCCGCTCTGCTTCACCATTGGCTTGTCCAGAGCTGTACCACGATAGCCTATTTGCAGCGACGCATCGACTCAGAAACACGAGGTTCCGCACAACCTGATTGGCTAGCTCCTCTGTGACAGCAACGGATTTCAGTATGCGTAGATGTGCTCGCAAGAAGCCTAGTATATCGTCCTCTAAGAGACCAAGACCCCCGGAGCCAGCAATCGGGACGGATCCAAGGCCGGTGGCTTTGTTGGTTTGACCAACGTCGGCAAAGAACAGACCGAGAAGCCTGCAAGCAGAAAGCTTGACCCATGCATGAGGGTATTGGAGCAGTGAGCGGACACTCGCCCAGAGTGATTCAGTAGTTCGGTCGAATGCTTGCTCTGGAACAGTCTTGCAAAGCTTCGAAAATGCTTGAAGTGCGTAATAAACGATCTCCCAATCGTCTTCCTCTCGATGGAACGCACTGTCTAGGATGCTCGCAATCTGTGACAGCAGAAAATCGACCTCAGCCGCCTTTATACCTCTGACTTCTATATGCAAAGCCCAGCATTGAAGCGCCGTGCGCTGCACTAATGACTTCTCAGTCTGCAGCCATTTCTGCAGTTGCAACAAGAAAGTCTCCACATGCTTCTCATCCGCCTTTTCGAAGAGCTTCTTGACCAATGTACCCGCCATTTCACGACAGTCGCTCGAGTCATCGTTGATCATGACCATGACGAGCGGCACGAAGAATTGACTGACGAGTTTTTGTACAAGCTTCTCATCCTCCTTGGTCACCAGTAGGTTGATGGCTTCCATGACAGAAATCCTGCCCTCAACGTACTTGTATTTGAGGTTGCCTTCCAGATGGTCAAGCTCTTTCTCTAGCCGTTTCTTATCACGTGGGTATTCTCTGATGAACTGGAAGTACAGGCTCCGAGCCAGATCCCTGGCTGTCCTTGTCTGGTTAGTGACCATGATCTGACCCACCGCGTCGAGAACCTCATAAACCTCCGCAATCACAATCCTTCGGTTGAGGACAGCTTTGAGGAAGTTGAAGATAATGCCTTGACGGTCTGGTTCCTCTAGATCAGGCTTGACCTTTTTGAGGAGATAGGCTAGGTCTAGCTCTTTGATGGCAGCGCTCTTACGCTCACGAAGTAGGGTAGCAACAAGCTTCAATGCAGCCTGTGCAAGCTCAGTGTTGCTGCTTGCAGACTCCCTGATGATCTTCACAGCCTCCGCTACATACAGCTTGGCGTTCTTGTCCATGTCGGGCAATGGTACTTTGATGACTGTAGTGAGCAACCTCATGGCCGACATCTGCACTTCCTCCTGGCCTTGGATGAGAGCATCGCCGATGATAGGCATGAACCCAGCCACATTGGCTGCCGTCATAAGCTCTTCATGTTTTGAAAACACAGAGCGCAATGCATCGAGTGCGAAGCGAGCCATCTTGAACTTATGCGAAGCCGTCATGCCCCGGTTATAACCACCTCTCGCGCCCTTAAGATTGACGAGATAGCGCTTCCGTTTGTAGTCCTCTGAAGTACCGGGTCCTGAACCGTCATTCGTTTTGTATACATCTCGGATGATCTCATAACAGAAGACCAAGATGTCTCTATCCGTGACGGAAACATTATGCATGATACCTAATGAGACGCGTCTGAGGATCTCATCTATTTTCCTGGTTGTCTTGAGATCCAGCTTCTCCAACAACAGTGCTTGCACGGGCTTCACAAGTTCTGCCAACCTTTGGACGGTTGTGATCCTTGCTAGAATCTCCATGGAATCGTAACTTTTGCTGGCTTTGACCTCCTTCATCTTGTTCGTGTACCCCTCGGCATCTTTCTCTTGCCCTCTCAGTCCAAAGATATCATCCATAATGACATCAACAATATCCGCAACGCAATAGTCCAGATCACCAGCTTCGAACTGTGTCGACGTTGACAAAAGCAGTGAATGAAGGGTATAAGACAACACATGCACTTGGTAACCCGAGTGCAAAGCACTCCGAAGCTCCTTAATGATGAAGTTGAAGTAGATCGGGCCGACGAGAGCAGCAATTTCAGCAAGTGTTCTCCGAGCCATGTCCCTGGCTTCCACAGCTCGACTTCGAAGGATATGGCACACGTCTATGAGAACGGCGGGCAACCGGGCGGCAAAGTCCTCCGTCGGAAGAAGTTGCAGCAGCTTCGTTACAGCCACCGCAACTGGGACCCGTAAGCTGACAGTGGTTTCATCCTTATTATGGAGATATGCGTTTAGCGCAGGCAACACATTTTCAGTCAAGTCCTTTGCGAGTCTCTCCGAGCTAGGCATGGTCGAAGGTAGCTTGCCTGATACCGGCTTGTCACCAGAAGCTAGTGCCTGCATGTCGTTTACATTCGTGCCGTCGGTACTATCCAGAGGACGAGTCCGTCGCCGTCCAGCTCTGCTAAGGGCATCAATAATAGAGGACAGCAAACGTACAACTACCTTGATCATATCGGGCCTGCTAGAAACGTAGCCGACATATCTACGAAGCACAGCTCTGTACTGAGGCCACTCCATCCATTCAGCCAGGCTGCCAATCGTCTTTATAGCGTCACCAGCCACGTTGTTTGCGCCGTCGTCGTCTACTCTGTCAAAGACGAAATGCTCCACCAATGGAATAAAGAAGTGGCCGATATTTCCACCAGTAAGCTGACCATTTTCAGCAACTGTTGCTAGTTGTCGGAGAGCTTTTGAGCGGCGGTTTTGCTGAATATGAAGAACATTCACGAAGAATGACTCTTCCTCGTCCTCCTTTAATAGCGGCCTCATATCGCTGACGGCTTCCCAATTAGAGAAGTGCTTGATGATATGCGCAAGAAGGTTGAGAAATTCAGCTCTAACGAGCTCCGAAGGCGCACGAGCTCCAGTATGAATAGCAGGCAGTAGGACATTGGCTATCAGACTTTTCAGCTCCTCATCGACCCCATCGTGTTGCTCGCTGGCGACTGCTATAAGCCTTTGGAGTGCGGAAGACGCGTCTGATCGAAACCATGGCTCTGTACTTGGATCCTTGACGAAGTACAGAAGGTTGTGCACGATCAACTTCCATTCCCTGGCAGTGAATGACTGGAAGTTGTCGTCTCTGATACTGGAAAGTACTGCTGAACGCCTTTCGTAGTCAGGTTCATTGAGTCTGTTGGCTTCGAGAGCATTTAGATCTTCGCTAAGAGCAGATACTCTTCGCAATGACGCATCCTTTTGGGCGAGTTCGTCAAGGATTTGACATATATATCTCCGGCTCGGCTGATCCTGGAAGAATCCAGACAGTTCAGCAACTGTATCGAAAACCGTTCCGAACAGACTTTCAGACCGGGTATCGCACATAGGTACAAGCCGCAAGAGAATGCGCACAATAGCACTTTTCGTGCTAGGTATTACTCTCTTCGTAGGTTGATTTAGTAGGAAGACGGAAATTTCGATAAACTGTTCGGTCTCCGATGTACCAGAGATGAATTCAGCGAAGCGTGACACGACTTCAATGGCAGCTTCAAGTACATCTCTGCTCGGACTTCCTCGCAGTAAGCGACCAATATGCGAGAGCACAATATCTGCGTTATCGGTCAGCAGCTTCTGGGCAACCTCCCGCTGCTGCGTTTGTCGTTGGTCATTGGCAGAGACGAGCTCAATGGCCTTCCCAAAAACGTCCCTCAGAACGAAGAGCTTGACTTCATCCTTTGCAGAAGCCACCTGAAGACATTCGAGCAGCTTTTCTACCACTTCTGTTGCGTGAGTGCTAAGGAATACGGCATAATGCAGAGAGCTACACCACGTCGAGATGAGCCGCAGAATGCCAGAGACTGACTGGGCAGTCTCGATGGGCAAGTCTTTGAGCCTGGGCCGGATAACTAGGCTGTAGACTGGCGCCATGTACGGAGTCCAATCAAAACCTGAACAGGAGATGAACAATTGGTTAAGACAACGTAGTCCCAACTGACGGACAGAGCGCAGCAGAGAGAGCTGTTTTCCTTCTCGCGCATCCGTACTCCTGTCATCGAGGATGGTTGCCAACTCACGGTTGGCGCTAAGAAGGCAGTACAGTACCGCGTTTGCCATCCGTCCAGTGAACGAGAGAAGTTGGGTCCCGAGTGTGTCCAGGAGATCCTCAAGGAGGTTGAGCACCGCGAAACGCTTCCTTGGCGAAAGATCAACAGTGTATATAGCCTCCTCATCTACCATACCGTTCTGCAGTGGCTTAACGTGCCGCAGAGGGCCTAGAGCGATTGACAAGAACTGTTCAATGGCAGATTCACCGAACCGACTCAGGGCAATGAAAACGGCCTTCCGTCGAGCCTCCTCCCCTCTTCTGCCACCAACCGAGCCCGACCGTGCAGTGACTTTGCCAAACAACAAACGTAATATGACTGGTAGCAGTTGCTCTCGATCCCCATCTTGAAGCGTGGCATCTTCAGTCCCAACGTCCAAGAACACCGCAATCTCTTCTCGGAACCTGGCGTCATCCAGGATGTTGAGCAAATTTTCCTGATATCGGTTGATGGCAGGATCCTTCCATGTGAGGACTGCTTTGAGAGCTGTTCTTTGGATGTCGACATCTCCGTTACAGAGCAAGGTATCCAGAGCTGTCCGGACTTCAGCAGATTTGAAAAGCACACGGGGGTTCACAAACTGTGCGAAAATTGAAAGCAATGCCTTTTGATCCTTTCTGTTCCATCTGCAAATGCCATATGAGCCTTCTGAGATGATTTCCGAATCCTCTGAGTCGGTAGCGGGCGCGTGTTCGTGTAAGGCCCATTCCAGCAATACCGGTACAAGAGTCCGCGACCGCTTCTCAGCAATGTCTGGTATGCCCGTCAACACCCTTAGCGCGTGAGCTCGACATGATGGCGTGTACTGCTCTATAGGACGATGCTGATCAAGAAGTCTCTGATGAAGATGTGCGAGTGGATCGTCTAGCAGTGCTACAGCCTCTGAGCTTAATTTCAGTATGCTGGTTAGGTTTGTGCATTCGTACTGCGAGACGCTTCCGACAGATTCTGCACTATTCTCTAAACGCTCACTATGCGCTTCCTGAGTGTTCACCGGCACAGGTACGTGGAGCCATGAGAAAGCGATGCGGGAGACGACCTCCTCACCGTGTTTCGTCGCAGTCATTTCTCTGAGAGCAGCAGCCGCATCACTCCAGACCTGGGAGAATTTGACCCAGAATAGTCCGAATAGCAATCGAGGCATGGCATCCAGTAATAGAGTATCAGTCTCCACCGTGTACAGTGCTGTGAGTTTTCTAATATGCATGGATAATGTCCGTGCAGTCTCCAAGTTCACCGGCATGCTTACGATCAGTACGGCGACGTTCAGTATCTCGCGCTCATTGCCGTATTTTAGTAAATGGATGGCGTTCAGTACATCCAAGCTTACGGTCCTCAGCTCAGCAGACGGTGCGGATAGTGCCTCTAAAAGCGCAGACGTCAATGGTTCGGCATGAGAGCCCTTCACATCGAAGGTTGCATCTTGAGATTTAAGACAGGTCAAGATCGCTTCCCAGTAGGCAACCAGTCTACCGTAGTGCCCACTAGCACAGCAGATGGTTTCCCACAGACCCCTTGATAACAGAATCTTTTGGTTGTGCCTGACAAGGTACTTGAACCCGTTGCCCAATGCAAACTGCGATAGTTCTTTGGACAGAGGCTCCTCTACTGAGGGTTTCAAAACCTTAGCGATGAGTGTTGCCAAATCAGAAGTAAGCGTATCAGAGGAAGGATCGTTGACTTCGAGGAACTGCAGATACGCGTTGCACCGAGAAACCGCCTCCGTTTCGGACTCGATGTTATCTCCCAGCAACGAAGAGAAGTCTGATCTCATATGCTCAATCCACGGAGCGGGCAGCTGAGAAGAGATATCTTGAACCACGCCTAGCTCTTTGACAGCAGACAACGTAAGGCAAATTGCAGTACCTTGCCTTTGCCATTGCTGTGTAATGTAACTCTGCATTTGCCGTAATGCTAGATTCTCGAAGCGTCTCCTGTCGAGCTTGGCAACGGTGATACAGAATGATAAGAAATACCTATCCCAAGGGCTCCTGGATACCTGCTGAACCAGGCGAACGTAAGGGATCACAGCATCAAATGGCGCAGAGTGTAAGACCACGGCCAGGGCAGAGAGAACGGTTGTAGCAATGATCATCTCAAGCTCATCATCAATCGCAATTTCCAGTGCAGAATCAACGACACAAGACATTGCTCTTAGCAGCAAGGTCCAGTCCTCGATTCGGCTTCCCTTTCTCACACCCGCCAGTACCAGCATTAGGCGCGCGGAAACGTAGATGCCGGGATACGTAGGTGCGCTCAACATGGACGTGATGTGCTCAGTGGCTATCGTAATTAGAGGTCTCAGGTGCTCGGCGTCCGTATGATGGATAGTGGAGATAAGAGCACGCTCAACAACTTCGTGGTGGAGAGCCATCGTGTTTTGCGCACCTAGTGACTGGTCCAACGGCATGTGGGTAAGCGCAGCCCGGAACACTGCTGCCGCACTGGAATGCAGACCTCGCTGCACACCCTGCATAGTCTCCGCAAACAGGGTTTGTAAGCCTTGCGAGTATTGCCCCGCCTGCTTTTCGTTAATCTCCTCACTGAGGTCCTGGTAGATGTGTTGGATGATGACGTTCAGCGGCTCAGGGTCTCGATGGTATGTAGCGCCCGCTTTCCGTAACAAGAAACTAAAAGACTCCGCAGCAAACCTGGTGATGAACGCCCTCTGATGCTCCTTACCCAGTAGTGGCGAGATGAGGTCATACAGGGGCCGCAAGTCCGGTGTCAGGAGCTTCGATAGGTATTTGAAAAGCCAAGCCAGACAAGTAAAGCTCCACTCGATGGCCTCGACATCTGGATGTTTAGCTGCCACTTGTGTTATTGTTGCGACTGCCAGCGCAAAGTGCTTCTCGAAACGGACTCCCAGGTCGTGTGCAAAGTGCGCCGTAAGATCCAGCAGAGGTTCCAGGGAAAGGGAATCATGTTTCCCGATGTATTCCACCAACAAGCCCATAATATCATCTTGATAGTGAAGTATTTGCGGAAGGCTTTCGCAGAGGTTCTGCACCCGACGAGTAAAGGCCGTGAAGTTCTCGGAGAGGTTCAAGTCTCGCCATTCATCGAGTGATGAGTGGAAATAGGAAGAAGTTGGGACGTCTTGCTCAGCATCAATATCGCATTGTCGCACGCGGTGAACTGGATCGATCTTTAGCTTTGCGATGCGTTGTGAAAACGATTCAAACCGGTGTCTCTTGGTGGTTTCCGTTGTCTTGATCCTCTTTTTGGTGACTCTAAAGGGTCTTTCGACCTTTCCCCGCGACATTGCTGCCATAATGTTGGCTTGGTGCGAAAAGCGATGAATTTGCAGATGGATGTCGCCTCGTCGTCACGAAAAGATGAGCTTCTGGAAAGTTTGGCGGGGCAAAAGTTCGCGAGGTCGAGCTTGAGTCTTACCTGATTGTACCTAGCGGGGCCGGCAAGCATTTCCCTGCGGCGAGTGGCTTGCACGTGAGAATTGCTCCACACCTGAGCCATAGCATGCTTTGTCCATCCTCGAGGTCACCGTTGGTTGTTGCGGCGCAAGATCAATCATTGACGGCATAAAGACGTGTTGAAACCAAACAACCCTCTGACCGCGACTAAGACATGAAAAAAAGATGATATGTATTCATATTGATCCGTTCCAGGGCAACTTTGCAGCGACTGCCTGAGGCATGATATAAAATCCTCCAAAACAGTTGATCCTTTTCGTGGGTTTCGTAACATTTACATCAACACTTCTGAAGATTTCAATCCTTCTATGAATGTTGAAGACCCTTTTGCATACCTGTCGCAATAATGGCGTCCAAAGTGTGAGCTCCCTAACAACTCTCTCATATTGCTCCTACTGTTACGGTGCTGTCAATGCTCGCCAGCTTTTGTCCTTCGCAAAGTAGAACAAGACGCTTGACTCGATTCAGTGCTAATGGCAGTGCAGTGTTGTGCTTGGGAGCGTAAATGGAAAGTTTCCTGCAGTCTTCAGCAAGCTTGGCGCCCTTCATGCTAAGAATGCTTTTGCTTTCGCGATGGTTGCTGGAGACCTGTTCGCAGATCCCGGAACAGCTACCGACGAGGATGAACAGAACATAGAGAAGCTGCTCCGAAACGAGATTGAAGTGCCCTTGCCCGTATATTTTGGCTTACGACATCGCGCTCTGCCTAAGAAGATCGTCGAAAAGCTGGAAACGTCCGACCAGGAGGAAGTGTGTCCGAACTTATACTTCCTCGGAAAGCGAAGGGCCTTCAAGACGTCGGAGGGCATCCGAATCGTGGCTCTGGGCGGAGCACTGGACTCCAACATTACCGTGAACAACTCAAAGGATAAATACGGCCCCTTCTACTGTGAAGGTGACACGAATGTTCTTCATGGCGCCCACCGTGCAGACATCCTCATTACAAGCGAGTGGCCAAAGAATATTCGGACGGGGTCAAACGTGGAGTTCAATCCCACAGTTGAAATACCTACCTCCCAGCAATGCATAGCAGACCTTTGTTCGTTCTTGAAGCCTCGCTACCACTTCTCAACAACGCCGGATGCCTTCTTTGAGCGCGAACCTTTCTTTCACGTATCTCCCGAAGAAGATCAACCCACATACCCCATAACTCGCTTCATAAGCCTGGCCAGTTTCGAGAACCCGAACAAGGCAAAATGGATCTACGCTTTCACATTGGACCCGAGCGCAGCTCCAGCACTCAGCGTCCCGACAGGCACCACAGCTGCTCCTTTCAGCTTCGCTGGAAAAAAGCGACCCCTGGATGACCAGAATAAGGAGTACAGGCGTTTCGTGACACATGGTACACATCACGACCATAGCGACCGTCATGGACGGCGAAACAAAAGACATAAGCACGGGCCTGTTAGCCAATCAGAGTGCTTCTTCTGTCTGTCAAACGAAAATCTCGCAACTCATCTGGTCGCCTCGATAGGGAAAGAGGCATACCTAGCGGGCGCCAAAGGACCGCTAACCACCTCGGATACCTTTAAAGACCTCGGGTTCCCTGCACATATATTGCTCATCGCAATGAGCCACACTCCGAGTCTGCAGTCAATCAGAGATCGAGATGTAAGGATCGAGACGTATCAGGAGATGCAGAAGTACCGGAAGGCAATGCAACGAATGCTTGCGGATCGATGTAAGGGGCGGTTGGGTGCCGTAACTTGGGAGATTAGTCGAGCCAGCGGTGTCCACATACACTGGCAGTTCTTACCCATCGCTGCGGACATGGTCCGACGAGGCTTGGTTGAAACCGCATTCCAGGTTGAGGCCCAGAATGAGAAATTCCCACTGTTACAGAAGCGTGAGATCGGCGATGGCACGGACGAAGTGGGTGACTACTTCAGAGTTTGGATATGGTCACCTCTACAGGGACAGAATCCTGAGGCCAACAACAGTTCAAGCAGCAGCGATCCGCCGGAAATAGAAACGTCTCTCATACTTTCGTTGGATACATCATTCCGCTTCAATCTTCAATTTGGCCGTATCGTCATGGCCAAGCTTCTTGAACTTGAGAAGCGGTCTCACTGGCAGGATTGCAGTCAGTCAGTGGAAGAGGAGACGGCCAACATAGATGCTTTCAAGGCGGCCTTCGAGGCATATGATTTCTCGCTTGAAGACTAGGCATCTGTGCCTGAACCTATTTATTATTGTAAATCAGATGTACTATATCATAAACTAATACACACTGTGGCTTAAGGCTGATCCTGCAATGGCTGTACAGTCCGGTGCCATCCGTGCATTGTGACGGAATTAGGACAGCACATCCAACGATGTGTCAATGGATGTACCGATGTTCTGCCTTTGACTTCTGCATTAGGTTTCACACGACAGAGGAGACAAAGGAGTCAAAGTACGTGACATCGATGAAGTATACTGGGCACGGCTTGGTGCCTCAGGAGACAGAAGGTGCCATGTGAGTGCCTCGGAAAGCCAGGGCCACGGATCTTGCATCCGGAGGTAGCGGACGCTTTGAATCCGAGCAACGGGACGATCCACAACCAACGTCGTCATACACCGACCGGCCGTTGCGAAAAGGGTGGCTTCGGCTTCCGGCCTGATAAAAGCAGGGTCTTGACTCGAATCAGCCTTGAGCGTGTCCGTTTCAGGAATTATTTTACTTCTGAGGTCAGATGAGGTGGGATCGGAAGAGGATGATATTCTCTTCATTTTTACCGGCGAATCCGATTTTGAATTATCTTCCGAGGCGTTTCACTTCCGATTGAAGTTTGTTGAAATACAACTAGAGACGGGATCATTATTCAGAGCATCACAGCGAACCTAAGTCGACTTGACTTGATACGACAGCCCCTCTGTCTTCAGAGGTACACTCGCACAGACACCTGTACCACATCTGCTCTACCAGCGCCAACGGCTCTGATCGGTCAACTTGGTCCAAGTCGAAGCTGCTCAGAATGGCGGAGGCGCCCTCTTCACGCCCTCCACTGGCAGACACCAGCGACTCTCTCGACAATGCTCAACACCTGGTAGGCCACCTCCGACCCGACGGCATCGCCGCTCTGAAAGTCGACCGTTCAAGCCACTCCAACGGCAACGGCAGGATTGGGCCGAGCACAGACTTCCTTCGGGCAATGAGCAGTCTCAGCGCATCTGCTTCAGACACCTATAGTGGGGCTACTTCAGAAATGGGAGACGGCTCTGCCGTTTCGGACGAGGAAGACTATGATTCCCTGACGATCGACCCTGACAACGTAGTAGAGGGAAGCACGGGCGGCGGTCTGGAGCGCGAACCGACCTTGACTGCCAACAAGCTGGGCGGAAAGGAGATCAATAGTGCCACCCATGGAGGGGCGGCTGCGAAAGGGGCGGCGGAGAGACCGGCAAGGCCGAGCAGGAGGAAGAGCATTCAGATTCGACTTGAGAAGACGGGCAAGAAGGGCAGATACATCCTTACGGCGGATGATCCTGATGTGAGGGAGATCTTGCGGTACGGCTTGGATCGAGAAGCTGCTGCTAGTATGACACCGGAGCAAAAGAGGAAGCAGATACGGAGGTTTAGGGACCTCGTCTTCACGAAGCAGTTCACAACCTTCGATCGGCAGAACGTCGCGAGTGCTGAGTCGCCTTTCCATGGCTTCTTCACCCTCTTCTGGCTCTGCATGGCGTTGCTTCTGGTGAGAGTGGCGGCACATAACTGGAAGGAGTACGGCAGTATTCTAGGGAGCAACGAGATCATGAAGCTGATGTTTAGCAAAGACGTCATCGTGCTAGGTCTCACGGACGGCGTCATGTGTGCGGCGACTGCATCAGGGCTGCTGCTACAGAAGTTGATCCTCAAAGGCTATCTCACCTGGAATAGGTCCGGCTGGATCATACAAAACATATGGCAGACGTTCTACCTCTTCGCAGTCATAGGCTGGACTCTGTACAGAGACTGGCCGTGGACACACACCATCTTCATTGTCCTGCACTGCATGGTCTTCCTCATGAAACAGCACAGCTACACGTTTTATAACGGCTACCGTAAGCTCCGATTTGTCCTTTCTTTTCATCGGTCGTCGTCGCTAACATCAGGATAGTGTCCCAAGTCTACCGCCGGCGCCGCATCCTCCAACAGAAGCTGGCACAACTCGACGATATGGAACCCATCACTTCACCCACATCAGCCAGTCCGCGAACCTCCATCGCTGCCGCCTCCGGAGCCGAAATGCCGAACATGGATACTGTACATAACCGACGCCAATCGCTCGGGCCCAAGTCCTCAACCTCCCTTGCCTCCGAGAAGTCCGAGGTTGCCAAAGTCGCGGCGGCTATTGAGAGCGGCGAACAACTAGATGCCGATCAAATGAACACCTTCGAGCGGATCATTCAATCCGAAATCGAATCTCTCACCGAGGAGCTCCGCGGAAAATGCACGGCTACGCACAACGAATACCCAAATAACCTAACTTTGAGCAACTGGGCAGATTGGATTTGCCTTCCAACGTTGGTATATGAACTGGAGTATCCACGCCAAGAAAAAATCAATTGGTGGTACGTGGCCGAAAAGACCGCCGCTACCTTTGGAGTCATCTGGGTGATGATGGTCATCAGCCAAGCATACATCTATCCGCCTGTCGCCGAGACGGTGCGGATGAAGGAAGCTGGGATGACGTTACAAGAGAGATGGAATGAATTCCCCTGGATTGTTTCAGACATGTTATTCCCGCTGCTGCTCGAGCAACTGCTCAGCTGGTATGTGATTTGGGAATGCGTCCTCAACGTGCTTGCGGAAGTCACGCATTTTGCGGACAGAGGCTTCTACGGCGATTGGTGGAACAGTGTCAGTTGGGACCAGTATGCTAGGGATTGGAACAGACCCGTGCACAACTTCCTCCTTCGACACGTCTACCATTCTTCAATATCCGCATTTCATCTATCAAAGGGCAGCGCAACATTTGTAACTTTCTTTCTGTCGGCTTGTGTGCATGAGTTGATCATGTTGTGCTTGTTCAGGAAAGTCAGGGGGTATCTGTTTGCGATGCAGCTACTGCAGATACCGCTCGTGACGTTGAGCCGGACAAAGATGCTCAAGGGAAGGAATGTACTCGGCAACATCATCTTCTGGATTGGTTTGTTTGTCGGACCGAGTATCTTGACGAGCTTATACCTTGTCGTTTAGACCATTCGTTTAGTATGGAAGGCGTTGGAACTTAACTATGATACCATCAGTTTTGGAGGGTTAGTCCTACCAGTTACGAGTCAAATATTGGGATGAGATTGAATCAAGAAGTCCATCTAAGTGATGTTGTCCTCGCGTTGGTGTCATTCGCCAGACATAAGACTATCAATGGTAGCTGGTGTGGGCGACAGGGCGAGAACTTTCCAAAAGGCGTGATAATACGAGGCATAAGGGGGCTTTGAATGAACGGAAGTTATTACTGATGCCTGAGGCGAAAGTCACGCTGCGGGAATCGGAGCCTTCGCAGCTACGTGGTTGAAGCTCGCCTAGTTCCGGTGCACAGAAGCATGGAGTGCTCAAGCTCCGGACAAAAGTCCACAGACTCTGGCAGGGAAATCAACACCGCACAAAAACCGCCCTGATCATCCACGCGTTGTTCCTACTGATGAGCATAAGAGGGTGTTTCATTTAACCAATAAGCCTCCATTCACCCAAGGCCACAAAGTGTGGGAAACTTCTTGACAGCCGGCGCATAAGCCATACCATCTATCATGCCTCAGCAATTGAGCTCGAAGGACGGCTCCTTGTTCCGGCAGGTGATCAAGTGCTATGAAGCTAAGCAGTACAAGAAGGGTACGGGTCGCAAACCGCGCAGGGTGGATCGTGGACTGACGCAGTTACAGGTCTTAAAACTGCGGAGCAGATCCTTAAGAAGAATCCCAACCATGGCGACACTCAAGCGATGAAAGCCTTGATCCTTAACTCCCAAGGTCAGGCAGACGAGGCTTTTGCTCTAGCAAAGGTCGCTCTCAAGAACGATATGAAGTCGCATGTATGCTGGCATGTTTACGGCCTCCTCTACCGCTCCGTTAAGAATTTCGAGGAGGCCATCAAGGCGTACAAGATGGCCTTGAGGATAGAGCCAGAATCCGCTCAGATACAGAGAGACCTGGCTCTCCTACAGGTCCAGATGAGGGACTACCAGGGCTACATCCAGAGTCGGAACACTATGCTGCAAGCACGGCCGCATCTCCGACAGAATTGGACAGCACTGGCTATTGCATACCACCTTGCTGGGGATTTGGCGGCCGCGGAGAATACACTGTCCTCTTACGAAGGAACTCTCAAGACGCCGCCGCCGAGAAGTGACATCGAGCACTCAGAGGCGTTACTCTACAAGAACAGCATCATCGCAGAATCAGGGGATACACAAAAAGCACTGGACCATCTCGAAACCATTTACGAACGGAACCTAGACAGAACAGCTGTAATGGAGCTGAGGGCGCAGTACCTGGCGCAACTTGGGAAGAATGACGACGCGGTAAAGGCGTATAGAACTCTTCTGGAGCGGAACAATGAGTACAGGATATATTACCAAGGGCTGGAATCAGCAATGGGGCTGAGCAGAGACGGTACTTCATTGGATCAATTGAAGGAGCTATACCAGTCCTACGCCGAGAAGTCGGAAAGGGTAGATGCAGCGCGACGGATACCCTTAGACTTCCTCAATGGAGATGACTTCCGGACTGCTGCCGACCTCTATCTCCGTCGTAAGCTTGGTAAAGCTGTGCCATCTACCTTCAACAACGTGAAGGCCCTCTACAAAGACGAGTCAAAGAAGCAGACCATTCAGTCACTGGTAGAGGGGTATGCATCCGCAGAAGGCATGAATGGATCCGCCGATAAGCAAACGAATGGCGATTCACCGGATAAGCTCAAGCAATCAGCTTTATACTTCCTAGCACAGCACTACAATTACCATCTCAGTCGGGACTTGGACAAAGCCAAAGCGTACATTGAAAGAGCCATCGAGATGGCGCCCAAAGAACTAGACTACCAGATGACCAAGGCGCGAACACTGAAGCACTACGGTGATACCCAGAAGGCTGCAGAGACCATGAACCGGGCTCGGGAAATGGACCTGAAGGACCGCTATATCAACACCAAATGCGCAAAATATCAGCTCAAGAACAACGAAAATGAAGCTGCACTTACTACCATGAGCTTGTTCACTCAAAACAAGGCGGTTGGCGGACCTCTAGGCGATTTGACAGACATGCAGTGCATGTGGTTTCTCTTCGAGGATGGAGAGGCATATAGGCGGCAGGGCAAGCTCGGGCTGGCTCTGAAGCGTTACAAGACGATATACGATGTTTTCGACATCTGGCAGGAAGACCAGTTCGACTTTCACAGCTTCTCGCTCAGGAAGGGGCAGATCAGAGCGTACGTAGACATGATACGGTGGGAGGACCACCTCCGAGATCACCCATTTTACTCTAGGGCTGCACTGGCCGCCATAAAGATCTACATCGCATTACACGATGACCCCGACCTAGCACAAGCGTCTCTATCCCGCGGTGCGGTAAGCCTTGAAGGACTGGATGCGAACGAGAGAAAGAAGGCGCTCAAGAAGGCCAAGAAGGAGCAGGAGAAGAGGGAGAAGGAGGAGACGGAGAAGCGGGAAGCGGAGAAGAAAGCAGCTGCAAACGCAAAATCGGCGGACGGTGAGCCTAAGAAGATAGACCAAGATCCCAGTGGCGATCTGCTCCTGCAGACAAAAGAACCCCTCGAAGAAGCCACAAAATTCCTACAACCGTTGCTCGAGTTCAGCCCAAAGAGTGTAGCAGCACAAGCTCTGGGCTTCGAGGTCTTCATACGAAGAAGTGAGTTTCGAATATCATGGCGCTGGAAACGACACTGGCTAATCTGTACAACAGAGAAATACCTACTTGCGCTCAAGTGCCTCCTACAATCTGCAAACTTCGACCCAGAGAGTCACAGTGTCCACGAGCAGTCAATCCGATTCCGCCGTGCTTGTATGTAGATCCTCTTCCTGTCAAACAGTTATCGATCGACACTAACACGGACAATAGTGGACACTCTCGAAGAAACGCTTCCTGCAAAGGCGGCAGAGGTCGTCAAATCTCAGTTTACCCTTCTCCCAGATGAACCACTCTCAAAAATCAACGACACTTACTTGGAAAAGCACAGCAACAGCGCACGTCATGTACAAGGTGCACTGAGAGTAAGGCAATTCCTGGACCCCAAAACCCAAGCACAGAACGAGAAGGACTTGCAGTCAACGCTAGAACTTGAAGGCGTCACCCTTGAAGATGCCGTAGAAGGTATAGTAGTTTTAGACTCGTGGAAGAGCTCGAAGGACATCAAGCAAGCTTATCTTGAAGCCGCAAGGAGGAAATGGCCTCAGGCAACAGTATTCCAGCGATGATAACGATCATCGTTGTAGAAGTGGAAGCATGCGTTACGATTTGGGCTGCACAATTGATTCAATCGTCATGTTTGCAGGTAGCATGGAGGAAAACAGCATAGCGTAAAGGAATCTGTAAAATGTCCAGCATTAGGATGAGAAAGGTTCCCTTAAACAGTTTAGGCCGGTCATCTAGCGACCGGCCATGGCAAGCCTGTTCCAAAACCATAGTGCCTGTCGGCAAGCACGACACCAGGGTCGCGCTGATGGAGCACAACAGGACATATTGCTTGGATAGCGTATGCTGTACGCACTGCTCATACATCTTGAGTGATCGGCATTGTATTCTAATTGCAGCGCATAGTGCTACTGCTGTAGCATCTCGACTCTGACGGATGCGTCGTTGCCATCCACCAACGAGCTTATTGGCCGCGTGCTGGCCGTCATTTCTACCTCCCTGAACCGCACTTCGGTCCTGTCTCTCGCTGTGGGCTGGGTCTCCTCCTCGCTATCGGCCGAGTCATACTCATCCTCTCCTGTATCCTCAACCTCACCAGTCTCCCACACGAGCTTTATCTTCCTCGGGTTCAGGCCGAACCTTTTGCCCACCATACCAAGCACGTTATACATGCTAAAGCTCTTCGGTATCTCCATTGTAATTTCTCGAGCCACTGGCGTTCCCGCATCCGCATTCGCGCTTTGCTGTACATTTCCTTTATCACCAAGGTGGAACTTGATTTTCATCAACCTCGCCGCGAGCGAATTGGGATTCAACAAGTTCTCCGTCGTTCGTGCTATCGTTGGATCGCCATGTTCCTCGCACAGTTCCCTCCATCGTCTATGCGTTGCAATGATGTCACCTGCTTTGTTCTCGGGGTTTAGAGAGAGCTCTTTGGCAATTGACGATAGGTAATACATCTCCGCGTTCAGCCGCTCCTTTGACGTGATAGTACTGAAATTCAGCACTTTGAGATTGGCGAATCGAGCTAAGGTAAGCATATAGCCGTCATCTGCGCTGAGAGGTCTGCCATCCGGTGAGTGTAGAGTAGAGTATAGAGGGTTGTGGGAGACCCGGAGCGAGGACAGGCCAGGAAAGACATCGCTGATCGCATCGATGAAGGTCCAGGAAGAGATTTGGTTGTAAGAGAGGTCGACATCTGTTAGGGTTGGGGGGAAGGCGAATGATGAGAAGGTAGAGAAGTCGGCAACTCGGGAAATCTTGTTCATCTTGAGCTTGAGCTTACGAAGGTTCGAAAGACTTTCGGCAATTGTTTTCAGGGACGATAGTGACTCTAGTTGGTTATCTTCCAGATTCAATTCTGTGATGGACGCTGTGGGTGACACCCAAGAGACGATTTTGAAGTCGTTGCTCGCAACCGACAGTGATTCCAGGCACGGCATATATGAGATGATAGTAGCCAGATCTTCCCACGGTAACAGTGTGTCGTCGAGGCTTAGGGACTTAAGTGATCGGAAGGTGTTCTCTAACAATAGGGGCATGTCCTGCCCTAAGCCTGTTGTTCTAAATCGGTTGCCATCTGACTTCAGGGCCTTCAACTGCGGCAACTGTTCGCAGATACTGATCACTTCGCGCCAATCTTCGAAAACGTTTCGGGAAAGATCCAAATCCAATATTTTCGGGCATGTCCTCTTTACGTCAGTCAGCAGCTCATCTTCCATACGTTGGTCTGCTGGCAGCTTCCAGTTCTCCAGAAGCCGCGGTGATAATGGTCTCGATATGCGCAGAGTATCGAGGATCACAATCCTGAGTTCATGCAGCTGGGACATTTGGTGGATGATCTTGTCGAATCCAACTTCTTCCACCTCTTTGCCGCTGATTCTGACTGGGGTATCCCATGGGGACTTGTTGACTGCGACGCCGTTCTCAAGTTCAGAAGTTGAACCATATTTCTCCTTCAGGGCCTGAACAAAAGTCCTTGGTGAATCCAAAGGCCTGTTCGGCCGAATGAATAATCCTGCCGTAGGATGCTTGCGAACGCCTTCCTACCGTCGCATCAGCTGCGCCCGTGTACCCGGTTCGGATGCTCGTACATTCGAAGTATCTCACTCCACCATGTTCACCTGAGTGCTTCCCCCTCAAGGGATCATCCCATTCCACGCCGAGCCAGTCTCCTTTCGTCCCCTTGACGGGGCCTTGATACCGAACTGTGCACAAGCTCCCATCACACGAAAGACGCTGCCCGATATGAAATGAAGTCATCTCCCGTTTCTCGGTTACTTCACTATCGATTTTGAATCATATCTTGCCATGTCCTGCAGAAAGAGCAGGAAATGGATGACTAAGCAGATTCCTTGGCATCGAAGTCGAGCATCAGCAACGGCTATCGCGATTCCATTGCAGGGACATCTCTGTCGCTCACTACACTTTACTCAAAAGCACGACTTACCACATAAACCGACGGAATGGACTATCAGGTATATGCTATTAGTCTTATCAAGTAAATAACATGAACTAATCCAATCCTCCCAGAATCGCGCAGGTTCTAAATTCGGCGGCGGCGGCGTCGCATCGCAGTCCGCAACAAACGCCGACCGACGAGAGCGTCTGCGCAAACTCGCCCTTGAAACTATCGACCTCGACAAAGACCCATACTTCTTCAAAAACCATGTCGGCAGCTTCGAATGCCGACTTTGCCTCACAGTCCACCAGAACGATGGTTCCTACCTCGCGCACACCCAAGGTCGCAAGCACCAAACGAACCTCGCGCGAAGGGCGGCGAGAGAGCAGAAGGAGGGCAGAGATAGAGAAGGTCTGCTGCCAGGAATGGGCCAGCAGATTCAGGTCAAGAAGAATGTGGTCAAGATTGGACGGCCGGGTTACAAGATCACAAAGATTAGGGATCCCTTGACAAGGCAGAATGGGTTGCTGTTTCAACTGCAGTACCCCGAGATCACACCGGGTGTGACGCCTAGGGTCCGGTTCATGAGCGCTTTCGAGCAAAAAATCGAGGATCCCCCGGATAAGGCGTATCAGTACTTCTTGGTTGCCGCCGAACCATACGAGACGTGTGGCTTCAAGCTGCAGGCGAGGGAGATAGATCGAAGAGAGGGCAACTTCTGGACATGGTTCGATGAGGATAGCAAGGAGTTCTGGGTGCAGTTGCTGTTCAAGACCGAACGTGATGAGCGATATAGTAATGTTCCGGGTCTGGCACCGACGGGCCCAAGGAGATAGTTAGCTGTGGGATCAGCTTAAGAGTTGAAATCACATCGCTTCTCGCTTCTCGCATGAGCATATCGGCCTGCGTCTCAGTGTGCAGCACCTCGACAGCTGCGCTGATTGAGTTAGGTTTTCGGTCGGAGTCACAGATACTGGGCGCTTTGCTAGCCCACAAACTCGCTTGCTGGAAGTTGTCTGTTGAGGTAACTCCCATACGGTGCGCAGCTATTGCGAGGTCGCGTGCTGATGCGGTGTGAAGCTACGCCGCTATCCGAACCCAAGAGTGACTAAGAAGCAAAAGGAGTATTGGGGTGGCTTGGGGTGGCTGTAGGGAGGCAATTGAAGAGCCCGCGGTACATTCGGGGATAAGTTATGTAGACATAGTAGTAAGAGCTATTTTGAACGCATATCAGAATATAATAAGAATCCTGGTGCATTTAGCAAATAATGTCTGACGTCGGCGTGGACCTATCCTAACAAAGACTACAACCCCTGTGCTGCTCTCGCGTTTCAGTGCGAGACTCTTTCGATTAAGTTCCTCTTGCTGAGCGAGGTCTGGCGTTTACACACCGGTTGTGGCTCTCGATCAACTATGTTCTCTCTTGGCCCCTGACCTTCCTATTCAAACTCTCACCCGAGCCAAAAACTTCCAAACTCATAGACTACAGCAAACAAGACGTAGCAGCCCCCGTTAGTTACGACCAAATCGTGGAAGCTCTGGGTCCCAGCGCTCGCTATCACAACCATCGAGTTCACCTTGTGAGATGTTTATTGGTCTTTGCGGTGGTGAGCAAGCACGACAGGGTCAAACAAATAGCATCCTGCCACTCCTTTCGTGAATTACACAGCTGATTGCCTTTGCAGGAATATGCTCCGGCAAATCCACAATTGCTAACTACCTTGTCAAGGAGCATGGCTTCCGCCTGGTGACGCTCGCCCGGTCCACGCCCACGCCGGCAATAGAAAAGTCCGCAGACGAAGCCTCCACGATCCCAAGTGAAAGCGGTTCGACTTCCGCTCTGGCCGATGGAGAGTTTCATTTCGGTCACGTGGACGAGCTTCTTGATTTCGTCACGAAGAGGTGGCAGGAAAGATGGGTGACCACGCATGTATGGGACGAGAGCATACTGGAAGCTCTACAGCATCGTCCATTTTTCATCTTGGTCAGTGTAGACGCACCGGTGGTCCTAAGATGGAAGAGATTTGTGTCACGGTGAGTCGAGACTCCGCAACCATGTAAATATTATGCATTGATTTTGTGCATGTTCCCCTTGGGGATGGATTATACATTATTTGGTCCTCTCTAAACACAATCGAACTCATTATGTGCTAGTTGCGAGACTTATAACATGCCGGCCCCAAGTCTGGCGGATTTTGTTGCACGGAACGATGCTCAACTCTACTCGCCCCCCACATCACTGGCACATCTACTTCATCAAGCTCAGTTGCGACTCCTGAACTCCTCAGACAGCCTCGATGCTCTTCAGGCATCACTCAAAGCGCTCAATCTGACGGACGAATCTCGATTGCGTCCATCTTGGGACCAGTACTTCATGAAGCTGGCATCACTTGCCGCTCATCGTAGCAATTGCATGAAGCGGAGTGTTGGTTGCGTGCTTGTTAGGGAGAAGCGTGTTGTTAGCACTGGGTACAATGGCACACCGAGAGGGATGAGAAATTGCAACGAAGGTGGTTGTAAGTACATCAGGCCGATTTACGGGGTGCGGTTTTATGCTGACTTTGCATTGGCGCCCGCTGTAACGGCGGGCTAAGTGCTGCCGTTGCCTTGTCCACCTGTCTGTGCCTCCATGCAGAGGAGAACGCCTTACTGGAAGCTGGGCGTGACCGAATCCGGGAAGGGTCAATATTGTACTGCAACACATGTCCCTGCCTGACTTGTAGTGTAAAGATTGTACAAGTCGGAATTGCTGAGGTAGTATACAGCCAGAGCTATTATCTGGATTCAGAGGTTAGCCAATGCCCTGTCTCCCGGGCGAAGAACGCACTTACGTTTTCAGGCTGCTAGGATCTTTCAAGAGGCTGGCGTGCGGTTGCGCCAATTCACTCCGGTACACATTGTTTCAAGTTCTCCTACCCCTGAGCAGTATTGGCTGACGTATCCCAGCCAAAAGAGGGCCTGGTCGATCTCCGTCTTGGATGAAGGAGTAAAGACGCTCCCAATAGCTCCGCAGGATCGAATTGTGGTTGCCTTAGGTCTCAGGAGACATCATATGCCCAGCATAGGCGGTGCAGTCGTAGTGCCATCACCTTTCAGATGGGCACTGGAGCCACGAAACAGACTTTGCCAGATAAAAGCCTCGCTGAGAAGAAGCTCAATATCTTTCTCTGTCCAGTCTTTCGTGGGCAAGGCTTGCAGAAACATCATGGCCTCTTGGAAATCCATTTTCACCAGCTTATCGGACCATTTGACTAGAAAGGCAGCACAAACGTACAAATGGAAGTGCGAGAAGCCCTGCTCTTCCGCCATGTACGTGTCCCACATTCTTATGGTATTCTTGACACTCACTTCTCGCATGAGGAGGCAGTTCATCCATCTAAAGCTGAACTGTATGAACTCAACGCCTTCTCTGTCCAGATGCTTGGTGAGGTTCCCGTCTATGCGGCTTGTCAAGTCTCGTAATTGTGCAACTTGTCGTTGGATACCTGGCTGGGCATAGATGTAATTGTCTTGGATACCGTCCAGTAGCTTCGTCAAGCACCAGAATGAATCGGCTTCTACAGCGTCAAGGACGGCTTTCGGCAGTTGGCCGGGATCCATGCCGAACTCAACATCATCATCTGTGATGTAACTTCCCAGGAAGACTTGCCAGAACGGTGTTACTAGATCGTTGATACCCTGAACATAGCCACTCGCAGGATGGCGAATAGCCCAGACATAGAGTATGCGCTCTAACGACCTCTGCGTAGCCTCGTAGCTGTAAAGGTCCAAGTGAGGGTTTGTGCGCGGTACGTCTATGCTTATCTGATGCCATATTGCTTCGTCAAGTCCCCTACCTCGACCCCGGTTTGCGAACGGCGCTGACCCGGCCCCGGCTACTCCAGCGGCGACGGGCACATCACTGGCAGCTGTTCCTCGTTCGAACGCTTGTCGAACGCCTTCTAAGTATTCTTTCCGCTTGCGTTCCAACGTGGCTACCCTCCGCTCACTGTTGGTTGGGAGATACCCAAGTAACAATTGCCAGGACATCGCGCGCACCTCGGAGGGTATACCAGACCACGCCAAGTTCCGTAGCTCGGATAGATTGATGCTTGTGGACTGCAGTATACGCTTGAATTTGTTGATGCGGGTTATACGTGCCGAGTGAGCTTCCATCTCCTTTGCTGTGGCGTTTGCTGGTATTGTAGGGTGCGATATTAGGTGTAGAGAATTGGCGGGATCTCGTAGAATATCTTTGTACTGCGGGCGCAGGATCTTGCCTTCGGTCTTTTTTGCAGTAGGGTAAGTTGGTATGCCTCGTTCCTCCGCTATATCTCCGCTATCAACTTTCCAGTTGGAGCTCCCTCCGCCGAAACCGGTGATGCTGTACCCCGAATGACTACCAGAGGAATCCTTGGTTTTCCTCTCATTGTGCCGCTTCCCTTTCCGTCTCATGCTTGCTATACTTGGCAGTCCAAACTCGTCTTCATCCTCGTCGAAAACAAAGTCACCATCCCCATCATTGTCTTCATCCGCGTTCCAGTCATCGTTGGTTGAGGAGAGAAACCCTGTGTACGTACGTCTTGAAGGCGGCGATTTGCTGGCTCCTACCCTAGGTGGTGGAGTACTGTCTCTGGAATTCGATGGGGGCGTACGAGGCCGAGACTGGCTTGAAAGAGACAAGGAGTCGAACTTCAGAATGTCGGCGTGAGAGTAGCTCGCACCCACGACTTTGCGGCTTCCGGAAGCAGTCGAATCTTGTCTGCTACCAGAAGAGGCAGCATACCGCCAGAAGGGTGAGGCTGACCTAGTCGGATGCTCAGCATATATTTCGATATTCAGATTGCTTGTGTTCATACTCAGATCGGTCTAACACCAGCGCAGAAGCGAAAGGTTAGTATCTTTGCTCGCAGGAGAAAGCGCTACTGTTGTCCGAGTACAGAGAATGGAACGTTACGAACCGACCTGTGCCATTTCCTATCAACGACACTTAGCGTCAGGAAAGGAGACTGACTATAAGAGATGCCTACGATGCTGCTTACCTGCTGTCTGTTCCCTGAACTCATGGTGCTGAGAGCTGCTCGGGCATGTTCGAACGGATTGAGCGTGAAAGCCGCAGCGTCATTGAGGAACCGTCGCGCTAAGGCTCAGGGCACAAGCACAACAAGGCGCCGGAGCTGTAACCCTTGTCCACCTCGGGTTGCCGCTAGTGGAGCTCACTTCCGAAATTCTACCGTCCCCGTTTCAGGAACCTCGCAACTTCATCTTAGACAAAGCCTCTCCACCATCACTTCGTACAACTACCTCACCTGAGTTCGACTTACGCCTACATCACCTCAGCTTCCCTCTGACTTCTACTCGGTGTGACACATTGCGGGTTGTGAATCACGTCACCACAGCATCTTTGAACTCCATTACCTTCGCGATCGCTTTCTCCTATCACTGAGTGATTGCGCTCAGCCATTACATCGTCGTACATCTGACCTTTCCATTCATCCACAACAGCCAGCAATATGACTGAACCCGAGGAGCTGGATGAGGATCTTTTCGCCGATTTGTAAGGGAAACAGTGCTTTTCATGGCCGCGTTCCGTAGCTTACTTATCTCCTTACCACTTCAGGTACGAAGGTGATGAACCCACATCCAAACCCCAGCAATCCGCGACAGCGTCCACAACAGTACCAGCGACAGCTCCTGAGCCCACACCAGTAGAAGAGGCAGTGCAAGCTGTATCCTCTAACGCTGAGCCGACGGTCGCGGACGATAATTATAATGATGGAATGGAGCAGGATGGAGCCAACTACACGCAGGAAACCAATGACACATACACCAACGGACACATGATTTATGACAATGACCACAACGTCCACGGAGGCTCTGGAGGCCACGAGGAACATCAGATCGGAATCAAGGAAGATGGGTAAGTGGCTTTCACGTTCCCTCCATTTCTATTACGTCGTGCTGTAGCGGCAGGTAAGTTTGGGTTGCTCAAGTGCGATGAAAATTACTGCGCCCTGCGCCCATCATCATCTGTCAGTAGGAAGGCCATTACTTTCCGTATTCGGCTGCGCAGCCCAGCTCCAATGATAACGGATCATGGCCGGGGCGACTACGAACCTTTATAAAAAGATGAGTGGAAATCCGATGGACGTACAATGGAGTAGATCGTCCTTGAAGGCGCCTGGAGCTAGCAGAAGGGCTCAAAATTTGTTGGATCGGTTGTTGGGCAAGACAATCCGTATGCTGTGGTGGTGTGCTGCGAATGAGGTTGGCGGGTATCGGTTGTTCGAATCTGCTGGCATTGCTGGATACGCGCACGGAGTTCTGCAAATATCCCACCTGATGAGTATCACTCAACTTTAGTCAAGGCCTTACAATAGTCTATCATAGCGATCGGTCTGTACACAGCTTCTTGACGGCAGCGACCCTTGGCTGTTAAGCAGTACTATTTCCTCATCTGCGGATATAGTCCGCGTATAGGTTGATCAGGGTTTGGTGTAGTCTGCTAGAGTCAAGGATTAGAACCGCGCAGTTTAGCTTCGTCAGCACAATCAGTCAGTACTACCTAGCATTCGACACCAAAGCAAGAAGTTACTACATCCGCTCCCCCCGTCATCCTTCTCACTATCATGTGTGCTGGTGGCAGAGTTGTTGCAGGCTGTGTCCAGACCACACAAAGAATTATGCTGCTTTGCATGATCTATATGTGGACGCGCCCCTGCACTTCTTGAAGGCTCCAGCAACACCTCGAGATTGTTATGATGGTCTGGCCACCCTAACAACCGAGTCTTGGCACGTCTGTCAGTCAAGTTCGGTTTGGACAAGCAAAGGCAGCCAAACGTCGCTGATGCCAGGGGTGTTAGACCAACCACGGATGCTTGCATGCTGATGCAGCAAGATGGACTACCTGCCGCTACAATATGATGGTTTCCGTCGTGCTCTTTGTTGCGGTTTTGCAGACAAACGTTAGGTAGAATGCTGACGCGATGCTTCCTATAGCAAAATGTTTATTGGGGGTCTAAATTGGGAGACAACAGATCGTGAGTTTGAGCAGCGTGATCCTGGTCATCATATACTGAGCCGTACTCGCTAGAATCACTCAAAGACTACTTTTCACAATTTGGCGAGGTTCTGGAATGCACTGTCATGCGAGATGGCACCAGCGGTCGCTCACGTGGTTTCGGCTTCTTGACCTTCAAAGATCCCAAAACCGTCAATATTGTCATGGTCAAAGAGCATTACCTGGATGGCAAGATCGTGAGTTCCGTTTCTGCGCCAAAGGTGTCCTTAGGTTGCTAATGTAGCTTCGCGCTCAGATCGATCCAAAGCGTGCCATTCCTCGAGATGAACAGGAGAAAACGAGCAAGATCTTCGTCGGCGGCGTTAGCCAGGAAGCTACTGAGCAAGATTTCAAAGAATTCTTCATGCAGTTCGGACGAGTCCTTGACGCTACGCTTATGATGGACAAGGATACCGGCCGTCCTCGTGGCTTTGGGTTTGTCACTTTCGATAGCGAGGCTGCCGTCGATGCTTGCTTGGCACAACCCCTTCAGATTCTTGGCAAACAGATTGAGGTCAAAAAGGCTCAGCCACGAGGTAACATGCGCGAGGAAGAAGACAAAGGCAACAAATTCGGTCGTAAGGGAAGGTTCCAAGATCATCAGGGGTCCAGCTTCGATCAACAAAACCAGAACGCACAGCAACAAGGCATGGGCGGAGCACCCAACGGCATGAGCCCAGCCATGATGGCTCAATACTGGCAACGGATGCAGCAGTACTTTATGACGATGCAACAGATGATGGCAGGTGGTATGGGAGGTCCACAGGCTGGCATGGGTATGGCTGGCGCACAGATGAACCCAGCGATGATGCAGCAGATGATGGCCATGCAGCAAATGCAACGGGGCCAAACCATGTCTCCTGGCGGCACAGCTATGCCTCAGAGCCCGGGTGCGCAACCCATCAACCCGGCCATGGCTGGCGGCATGAACCCTGCCATGATGCAGCAAATGCAGCAGATGCAACAGATGCAAATGCAGCAACAACAAGCAAATGGCCAACAGGGAGGTTTCGGCAAACCCGGTTACAATGCTCAGGAGCAGATCGCTTTTGAGCAGCAAAAGTACGAACAACAACAAAGACGCATGCAGCAGCAATACACCGGCGGCGGCTTCCAACAAGGTGGTGCGAGTGCTTGGGAAGGCATGTATGAGGATGTCCCTCAACCCAACATGGGCGGCCAGCAGATGGGTGGACAACAGCAAGGTGGAGGCAACCGGGGAGGCTACCAGCGTCATAGTACACCGCGCGGAGGTGCTCAAGGCGGAGGCGGGGGCACCCCACAACCGCAGGCTCAAAGCCAAGCACCTGCCAATGCACCTACAGGACCCAAGAATGCCGGCAAACCTGGCGCAAACTACCGCGGCGGTGGGAGAGGGGGGCATCGGGGCTACCATCCTTACTCTCGGAGTGGTTAGGAATCGCATCGGGAGTACATGGATCGGGTCAAGGCTGAGAAGGCTTGCGCTGCGGCAATGGCTCGTTGGTACTGATGGTATCTCGTATCATACCAGCGGGAAGCGTCTGGCTTCCGTTCTGCTAACAAATGCACAAATGGGTAAAGCACAGTCAACTGCATGGTCATGTGTTGAAGCTTGATTATAAGCGGCGATATGCAAGCGCTGTTTCAGCCAGCATCGACAAGACGGGCGATGCGAATGTTTACATAGCTCTCAATATGCATAATGGGATGCTTTTGCAGGAAGCCGATCGATTTCTGTAACATGTGTGAATAATGATACCTGCATCTGTCATCAGTGTTTCCAGCAAAAGCCGCTTTGGGGATGGATGGGTTAGGTGCAGCTTGGCACGGAACGGGAGATCACCTTGGCTAAATGCTCGGACCTGCGTCTGGCGCCCCCACCCCCACTCCTTATCCTGGTTGTGGCTGGTTTCAGCCCCGCAGCCATGAGGCCATCAGGCACCGGGCATCAGTTCGCGGTGACCGATGACCTACACCATATCACCGGTTCTGAGACACTGCTGCCATTTATCAGCTGCCTAACGCCTATGACTGTCACTCTGGTCTCATAAAACCACCCATCATAGCCTTGAAGTTGCTGATTTCCGCATCTTCGAAGAACAGCAGCAGGCCGTTGCATACAGAGCTCAAGGGCATCCGCGCTCAGAAATAGACCATGACGTCCGCGATACAGTATGCGCCTTGGTCCTCCGACATAGAGTTGGCCTTCTACAGCGCACTCGCAAGCATAAAAATAGATCACGACAAGTTGAATGACTCGGCGCGCAAATGCTTAGGATTGTACGAGCTGCGGCCGCAGGATCAACCGGCGAGATCAGCCCGGATGCAGATTCATGGGAGCGCGTTGACAACGGATGAGTAGGTGGGACGTGTCACATGCGTGTGGGAGCATTTGTTGATCCAACATCTCAGGGTTCCGGCAGGCTACTATCGCGCTGAAGGCATCTTCAAGAATGTGAACACGTGGGAAGAGTACAAAACCCTCGATAGAGCCGCTGTGATTGATCGTGCTGGACGTACAGTCAGTTCTCCTCATAGCACTGTGGAATCAATCCTGACCTGGCCAGATCTGGGACGCCATTAACGACGGCACCATCTTCTCGTGCCCCTCTCTGCTCTCCTCATTCACGACAATCTGCTATGCGGACCTAAAGAAGTACAAGTACACCTATCACTTTGCCTTTCCAGCCATTCACTCTGACCCGACCTGGAAGCTCGCTCAAGACGATGAGACGTCCGTATCGAAACTTTCATCAAAGGAGACCCAGGGATTGGTGGACACTGTGCAGACGTGGAAATATCGAGTAGATACGCGGCAGCATGGCTTCTTCCTTGCCAAGCGGCTACGGGGGCTTATGGAGATAAGGAAACACGATGAGGACACGGAGAAAGACGAGGAGGGCAGAGACCTACCACCACCCACACCGGATACACCAGGGCTGAATGAACTGGGCTACATATGGGCCGTGGGCTCATTGTCAAGCTACGAAAATGGCTTCTTCGACGGCGTGGAAGCAGAAGATCGGTTTATTTGCTTTGTGGATCCATCGAACTATCCCATAAATCCAGGGTGGCCCCTACGAAATCTTCTAGTGCTGATGCGGAAGCGGTGGGGTCTGACCGAAGCGCAGATTCTATGCTACAGAGATATCCACGCGCGACGAGATCAACCTAACAGCTTGATATTGCACCTGAAGACTGCTCCTGCTAAAGCCGAAGGAGACGCATCGACAGGCGAGACTCGTTCCCCAACCTCGAAGCCTGCCTTCTCGAGTCCAGGGTCACCAAGGATGCCTAAAATCACCGGTTGGGAACGCAATGAATCTGGCAAGTTGAACTCGAAAACTCAAGACCTGGCAATGTACATGGATCCGACAAAGCTGGCCGATCAAGCGGTTGATCTCAACCTCAAGCTGATCAAATGGCGAATAGCTCCGAACATAGACTTGGATACCATTAAGAACACCAGCTGTCTGTTGCTCGGCGCAGGTACACTGGGCAGCTACGTCTCAAGGAATCTTCTGGGCTGGGGCGTACGAAAAGTCACCTTCGTCGATTACGGCAACGTTAGCTTCTCGAACCCGGTGAGACAGCCGCTGTTTGACTTCAAAGACTGCTTGCAAGGCGGAGTTAAGAAAGCCTACCGAGCGGCAGAGGCGCTCATGGAGATTTACCCGGGAGTAGATACAGAAGGGCATGTATTGTCGGTGCCTATGGCAGGACATCCAGTCACGGATGAGGAAAAGACAAAGTCAGAATTTGAGAAACTCAAGACCATGATCGACCAGCATGATGTGATCTTTCTCCTTATGGATACGAGAGAAAGCCGGTGGCTACCGACAGTAATGGGGAAGGCGGCTGGCAAGATTGTTGTCAATGCTGCTCTAGGCTTTGATACATACGTCGTGATGCGGCATGGCCTCGAACCACAGAGCGACAAGGAAGAAGAACTAGGCTGCTACTTCTGCAATGACGTAGTAGCGCCCCAAGACGTACGTCCCCCTCTCCTGTTAAGCACCGCACTTACTCAAACACTCTCAGAGCATGAAAGACCAAACATTGGACCAACAATGCACCGTTACTCGCCCAGGAATCGCCGCCATCGCCTCTGCTCTTCTCGTTGAACTCCTCATCTCCATTCTCCAGCATCCCCTGCGCGGTCACGCTCCGGCCTCCGGCCCCTCCCCCACTACATCGGGCTCTGAGAGTGCCCCGAGCGAACAGTCCTCACTCGGTGCTAAGGAATATCAGCATCCCCTAGGCATCCTACCTCATCAGATCCGTGGCTTCCTATCTACCTTCAGCAACCTGTGCATAAAGGGCAAGGCCTACGACTGCTGCTCTGCATGCTCAAGACCCGTCTTGGATGCTTACAGGAAAGACGGTTGGGATTTTGTGAAGCGTGCGCTGAACGAACCTGGGTGGGTAGAGGAGCTGTCTGGATTGAAGGAGGTGCAGAGGAAGGCGGAAGCGGCGCTAGGGGAGGTTGACTGGGATGAAAGTGACGAGGGTGAAGGTGGAGAGATTGGTGAGGATGGGGAGTTGTTGTAATTGTACAGTGGAGACTCGATGTTTGAGGAGAACTTTGCAACAGTGCTTAGGCGGTATCGTTGTGCATGTTTTGAGTTTACTGGGGCGCGTTGTAAGGATATTTAGTCAAGCGGCTCATGGGTGCCTGGCGTAGAGAGCGTGTTCAACGATGTCCGGAGGCAGCACAAATTTTGGCCGTATTGCCTTCACGAATGCTATGATCTACGTAGTATATCAACCGTATCAGGAACCACGCTCCACCTTATTGAAGTCGCCTAAATGTGGAGCTCAAAGAGAACAGTGCATATGGTATTATACAGAACACACTACGCGCGAAATAGGGTATGACGCTTTTCCAAAGGCCTGATGTGAGACCACAAGGCGACGAATCCAACGGCCAAATAAAAATAGATCCTGTCAGCTGTAAAAATATCGTGAGAGACGCATCCCCTCACTTCGATAGCCGCGCTGACCTTCGTCGGCTCTCAGCCGTGCCTGCTTCTGGCACTTCCGCCTTGACCTTTGTGGTACCAGCTTTAGGAGTCGGTTTGTCCACGGTCTTTCTCTTCTTGCTCTTCGGCTTCTTGTTCGGCTCCTCCTCCTTTTTAGCAGGCTGTTCCTCGCCGGCAGATGGCTCGATGTCGTGGTCTTCCTCCTCTTCTGACTCCTCTTTTGTCCGGCTTCGCTTTGTGCTCTTAGTTCGTTTGGCAGCAGTGCTTCTGGTCTTGGCTTTCGCAGCGGTTGCACCTTTGACTGGCTTCTTGACTGGCTCCTCGTCTTCTTCTTCTTCTTCTTCTTCTTCTACAGCGTCTGAAGTGACATCGCCCGCAACGGCACCAGTCTTCTTCTGCACACTTGGCACAACTGCGGAAGTCCTACCACCTACTTTGAGGTGAACGATCTTGGCGCCATTGGGTAGGCGATCGCCGTCTTTCTTGCCTTTGCCCCATCTGTGCTTCATAAGCCCTTGCGTAACTAGTTAGTGCGATTCTGTACCGGCCGGGAACAATCTCTCTTACAGTTCTCAGGGAAGCGGTCCGATTCTGCAAGTGTCTCGATTGCGATGGTGCAAACTTCTACCAGTGAGTCATGAAGTTGCTTGATTTGTGCATCACTAAAGGTATTGCTGTATTGTTCTGGATGTATGCGCGCTTGATAGAGGACTTCATCACTGTGACAGAGGTTAGAGTCGAAACAGACGGCCCCTGATTCCCTGACAACTTACGCAACCCAATTGCCCACTCCGCTGATGTTGGCTTGATCGAGAAGCAATGCTTTGATGGGCACTTTCTTGCTTCTCATTTTCTTCGTAAGCCATTCGACAGTCAAGATATCTTTGTCGATGTACGGATCCGGACCATTCTCTTTCAGAGGCGTCGTCTTTCTCAGTTGCTCGCCTTCGGCATCCACAAGCCGTATCCTTGCCAGTCGTCTGGCGTCGACAAACGCCACTTCGGACTTGGGTTCCTCCTCCACTTCCAGAATGAACTTCCAAAACCTCGGCGGCCAGGACTCTTCCTCTTCCTTCTTCGGCCGGTAGTGCGATGTGTCATCGTTAGAAAACTTGATCCAGCCAGTCATACCCAAATGCATGACTGGATGCGGCGGCTTGTCCATCACCAACCAGAAGTACTTGCCCTGCTGCCGTGCATCCAACACCTTCCGACCAGTCATCGCTTTCTGGAAAGCTGAGGCCGATGTGCCTACCTTGCCGTATACAATCTCATCCTCTTGCACTTGGACTGCTCTGATGGTTTTACCGGCCAAATGCTTTTTCAGGTAGTGTACAATGCGAGCGACCTCGCCGATCTAAGATGCCGTTAGAAACGTAGGAATCTCCTCCAAAGAAAGCAAGATACACGTACCTCAGGCATGGTTCTCGCCCAAAGGAGGATGCTAGTGGCTGTATGCGTACCAAACAGTGACGGGCAGTGTAGAGACTTTCTCGCACGTGACAAATCCCAAGACAATTAAGACAGGCTCATATGAAAGATGCAACACGAGCGGACAGTTGGATGGGAACGAAGGTGCTCGCCCTCGATGGAGTTGCAGGCGAAGACGCGCAGCGCTAAGGCGCGTATTCACGTGCGCTGCGTCATCTCAACTCTATCGTCTCGACTTCGTATAGCCACGCCAGCCATGCGTTTCCCGTGCCGAAGGTCATCTACCTAAGGGGAAAAGGGCTATGCAAACCCGGCAGGTCCACATCATCATGGTCCATTCCTCCTGTGAGGTACAAGTTTGGCGTCGGGAAGCCAGGTACCGACCGCCGCATCGCAAGCACCTGGCTAGGGAAGATAAGCTAACTTACCGTATCTGTGGATAACGAACGTCGGATCGTTACCTAATTGGCTTCGTTGGACTTTACCTTAGCATGACGATCTGTAATCGTCTCTTATTCTTGCGTCGACTTCTTGTCCCTCTTCCGTAGGCTCCGCATTGTCCATTTTCCAGCGATGAAGACTCTCTTGTTCCTGCTGTCGTGCTTCCAGGTGCTGTTCATCTCAACTTCTGCACATTCGCCATCAGAAGGCGAGAAGAGCAAAGAGGAGGAGGCAACTGCAAAATTGAAATGGGGGACTGATGTAAAGCGTACTCAGCCCACCACAGACTGAATCTGAATCACTGATTGCATTCAGTGGGGTTTTTCCGGCATATCGACTTTTGCCCATCTTCCGCATGTACGATGTCTTACTCAGCCTTCCACGGATTTTGACATTGGGATCATCGGCGCTCCATTCGATACTGCGGTGAGCTACCGGCCAGGTAAGCGCATCATGTTTTTCAGAGCGAGGCAGAGATTCGTGAGACACTATTGCCAGACGCAATGCCTGCTCCAGGCTCTACTCCCTGGCTGCTATAAACTCTTCATTAAACAGGATAGTGTACATGTATATATCATAAACAAAGGCTGATCTACTTCAAGGAGCAAGATTTGGACCTCGAGCGATCCGGGCAGCTTCCGGGCGTCAGACCTCTTTTCGAGGATTCAACCCTCGTGCGGGCATCAACCCGTACTCGTCGTGGGCAAAGATCATTGACTGCGGAGATATTCCAGTTACGCCTTTCGATAATGCCTTGGCGCTGCGGCAGATGAGCGAAGCGTTTGCGGAGCTTGGCGATCATCTGCCAACAGCGTCCCATGGTGATGATCCAAAGATCTATTCGCGGTACTCCAAGCTCTTGACCTTCGGGGGTGATCACAGTATAGCTTTGCCTGCGCTCCGCGCTCTCAAAGCCAAGTACAAGCGGCCTATCACAGTCGTTCACTTTGATGCGCATCTTGACACATGGCATCCAGCCAAGTATCCGTCATCCTGGATTGATCCAAATGATCCCACTACGCAGTCATTCTTCAACCACGGCTCGATGTTCTGGCTTGCTGCAACCGAAGGCCTGATTGCGAACTCATCGTCTGTACATGCTGGTTTGCGGACACGCTTATCGGGTGATGCCGAGGATGACTACGAGGACGACACGCAACAGGGCTGGACCCGGATCTCAACCGACGATATTGACGACATCGGTGTCAAAGGCATCGTCTCCCAAATCATGGACCGGGTGGGCACCGAACAGCCCGTCTACCTGAGTATCGACATCGACGTTATTGATCCTGGCCTGGCACCAGGTACTGGAACGCCCGAACCCGGTGGATGGTCCACCAGAGAGCTCATTCGGATCCTCAGGGGTATCGAAGGTATGAATATTGTCGGCGCAGACATCGTTGAGGTGAGCCCTTCGTACGACGGAAGCTCTGAGGTGACGGCTCTCGCTGCCGCTCAAGTAGCGTTTGAGGTCTTGACGAGTATGGTTAAGCGGGGTCTCATGGACCAAGCAAAGATTCGAAAGGTGGATCAGGAGTTTGTAGGGAAGGACGAGCTGTAGATTAGCTTAAGGTATGGTGTCGGACTGATGCAAGTCGAGATGCCGCTTGCAACACCTATGCTATGCTTTTCTGTCTAAGTTAGCTCAAACCTGCGTACGTGCGATGTCAACCGGCCTTCGCATCAGAATCGGAATTAGACCACAAGGTCACCTCGACAGAGCGTACGCTTAGTTGATGTAGGTGTGGCAACGTCCGACATGCCATGTTTCTTGCAGACAGTCCTGTCTTTTTCCTAGACCTCCCACATTTCAGTTGTCAGTAGTGTCATCCCTTTCCGGTCATCCTTCAATACCCGTTGACACACGGCATCTCCTTTCGGTATGTGCGTTATCAAAATCGTCAAGTGTTGTTGCGGTAGAAGAAGTGCAGCTCTGAAGCAGTCCTCGAAGCTTGATATGCAACCCTCAGGAGCACGATGCTAGAATGATGAAGCTCTTGTCATTTCGAAGGCTGTTTGCGATCGTTCATTGCAGAGCAGTTCTGAAGCACGTCGTATAGCTAGCTCTACAAGCCTTATGGTCGTCGGGATAGTCAGTAAGACAATTTAGAATGTAGAATAGGTTGTTGTTCTTGTTCTCTAAAGCGAAGCGAGACAACCTGCTTCAGGACCCTCTGGCCCATGACGCTATACGAATGCAAACCCTCTGCAAACATTGTTTTTGGACTAGTCCCAGATCTCGATATCACCCCTCACTTTTCTACATTTCTTCCAGACCCAGCAACGCACAGCACAGAGCAACAGCAACACGAGACAATGTGCTTAATACGCGTTCTACACTACGACCAGTGCGGCTGCATCGTCAACGGTGTCAGAGGCAAGCGACACCGTCCGAGACCCATCCTGCGCTGCCAAAGGAATGTTGGAGGCGATCCCTCTTCGTGTCCTCACTTGAGCATGAGGACGGAGCTTGTTGAGACGCAGCACGGCTGCCCAAGGGACAAGGGAGGCTATGTCAACAGCCATCCTACCATTGTAAGTTGCTCTCACACATGTTCAGCGTAGCAGGGGAGGACCCTTGTAGCGATGAAGGTATGAATACGAGTCCTCCGAGGTAATGCTAACAGCAAACGTATAGAGCAGCGATGCTCTTCTACAGATTGAGGGCTTTCCAACCGAAGCAGCTCCTCTAGATCTGGCAGAAAGTGCTCTGGAAGCCCTGAAGGAGGAAACGGCGAAAAATAAGAGAGTAGTACGAGCGAAACTTAACATGATGACGAACGAGCTACGAGCTCTTGAGCGCGAAAATGAGCATCTGAGGCAGAAGCTACAGGAGTGGGACAGGACAGTCACCGAGAAAGGAAAGCAGTGAGAAATCCATGAGCACCTGGCCTTGTGCTTCTCGACGTTCGTTGTTCCTACAGCATGCTGTCTATTTCAACTGCCAGCGCATCGTCGTCATACAGCCGCTCATCGTCGAAGATAAAAACTACGTTTTCTGCAAGCCTCCAGCATCATAAACTCCCTCTCCCTCCATCATCAGCATTTTCCACAACCTGTACCCGAACACTTCTCTCGTACACACAACATCACCACTATCAAACCAATCAACAACCTTAAGATATCCACTCCGACGCAAAGACAGGTCAACAGCAATGCCGAACGATCCAAAACCCATGGGAGCAGTATGGTGCGAGCGATGCAAGAAGAAGGTCTACGGGATATGGACCGGAGACCGGCGTGCAACGATTCAATGCAGTTGTGGGCATATCATCACCGAGCCTTGGAACGGCATGTGGTTTATCACTTCACCAAGAGGCTATTCAAATTGATGAAAAGCACTCGATCCATATCCTAGTGGCTTAGGTTGGATGCAGCGTCGGCATGAGTAGCTGTAGTACTGGCAGGATTGGAGAAGATCTTATTGGATCAAGGACTTTGTACCTAATCTTAAAGCTGTTATAGAAGGCCATGTGCCTTACCCTGATCACATTGCACGGCAGAAACGGACAGCTTGTCAAACTGCCTAACATGGCTGACGGTGCTATCACAATGCCGTTCTAAGATATAGTTTCAAGCCCACACAGCGCTTACGTGCCCAAAGTCTTGCTCATGTGGTTGTAATATGATATTCAAAGCTCTGGTAGCCCTGGTAGCCCTGTAGTTAATCTCTACAGTAAATTCTTGTGATGCCCTGACATGAAGACTTCTGGTTCCCGTTCACTTGTAAGGTTCTTCCACCAGCACTGCAAATTCTGTTATACCCAGTGAATGAATAACTAAACCCACCAACACATCAGCAAGTAAGTCAGAGCCATGACACCTGTCCCTGTCCACCTGCTTGTTCGAAAGTTACCAGCACCATGATGACTCTGGCAATCTGCTTTGCGACCAGCCAGCACATCAATACCACGCTTCACCACGATTCTCCGAGAGAAATCGACATATAAAACGACCATCAACAGAGCACTTACACTTCTTTTCTTCTTCTCCATCACCTATCAACCGCTTACTGCATCCTACACCACCAAGACCACTCACCCACTACAGTAACTCCCTAGAACACTTCCACACAACAACAGCTCAGTAACTTCCCAAGCGAAGCGCAACCCAATCCACAATGTCAGCCCCGAAGATCGCGAAGCTCAAATGTCCATATTGCCGCGAAGAGTGGTTCCTTTTCCTGGGCGATCCGTATCCCAGGTACACCTGTCATTGCGGGAGATGGACGATGGAAGATATCAGGCCTTTCCTTCTTAGCAACAATAACAGTGCTCCTCCAAATTCTCCGGTCTAACGGATATCTTCCGTAATGGGGCGTTGCGATGCCAGAGTTCTACAGCGGGAAAGGCGAAACTTAAATGGAGATGCAGGATAGATCAACGACATAGAGACACCCATACAACAAACTTCTGCCCAATAATCTCACTCATGGAAAGCTTGATATAACAAAGATGAGTGACCGATAGCTAACTACAACCGTTGCGGTCGAGAGCTGAACCTCTTCGGAGGAAGGACACCAGCGCTCCTCGACCGTTCCTCAAGACCTTAATCCGCCGGTCAGCATCCCTACCACCTCTGAGACATGCGGAAGACATGAGCTCGATCTTCTAGTCACTGACTTGGGAAGGACTGCTAAGTATCGAACATGTCAATGACCATGATAGCGTGCATACATAGTAGGAAGAGTGACGTGCGAGACGTGTATGAAGTAGATAACGAACACTATGTTACAACGGTTTTATCCACGCCTAGCAGATTTATGAACCAGGAGAATGTTCCTTTCGTGATAATTTTGTGGCCACCGAGAGCGACTCAAGAAGTCCTTCAGTATTGTCGTGGGAACTTCTGTAAAACTAGAGCCGGAAAACCGCTTGGTAGAGAACAGTACTCGAAACTTTTAGAAAGGCGTTCACAGCTTTACTGATTCTGAATTCCTTGTTGGAGGTATCTTGTTTCCTGTGTATATCGATTATCCTATGCGACTTTTGGCTTTCGCTGGTCATCCTTCAAGCATCTGCTCCAGAGCTAAGACCGAGGCAATGTACACGTGCCGAAAAATTGTAAGCGTTGAACAAGTCACAAGTATTTGCCAGCAAAGCAAGAAGAGAAGGTAAAGATCTTACAATAGGTATCACTTGTGGTGTTGCTCAATTACAGATGCTTGCACCCACGACTCATCAACACCTTCGTCCAGAACTTGTGAGAACCAGCTAGCCTTCACTCCTCGAAGCCACAATGTCGTGGATCATGAAAGATACCACACTCCCATTTCAGCCTTGGCTGACTCTGATCATATTCTTAGTCTTCTTGATCCGCTGGATCTTCACTGTAGTACTATTCGTCGCTGGGATCGGAGGCGTGATAGATATACTTCGAGGCTCTCCATGCTTGCGTGGATACATCGATCAAGCTTTGGGTTGGGCTGTGACAAAGGCATACCTAATGCATGTCGAGCGGGACGGACGGCGAAATGATGCGTTACTGCCGCTCCCGGCGCCGGAAGTCGATGAGTGAAATTTATACGAAACCCACCTCGAGTGGCTGTGGGCAACGTATGCGCTCGAGGTTGGGCGGCCTCTATTGTACTGGATGTGAGCACCTGATGGATACATTAGCTGGGCATTGAATGAAACCGAGGAATCACGGGATCTGAACCTTAATCTGCTGCCAACGTACATATATATATGCTCATGCTACTCTCTGATCAGGTCAATTTCTGCATTTCCGATTCCCAACTTACGTACTGATCAGGTACTAAATAAAAAGAACCAACAACTATGAGTGCGTCAGCAGCATCAAGAGCAGAGCGTCTGTACCAAGTCTTAACATCGTCTATCCTGTTCATAGCACAATGGGTTAGTTGGACCTTGTTCCATCTTTGTACCGGCTTCCTCCTCATCACGCTCGCTTCCGGCATCATCGATGTAGCACGATTCTTCCCCAGAGCTGGACTTGTGCTGGATATAGTCATTGGTTGGACCACCAGAAAAGCTTATCAGTGGAAGTTTGAGCGGAGGCTAGGAAAGGAACCTCGACCGGCAGCAGCAGCGTCTACGAATTACAGTGAGGGTGAGCACCTGGTGGGGCAACAGTGACCGAGACGTTGAGAGATGATCAGGACAACTTGGACGTCGGAAACTGGCGGGAGCTGGAGCAGGAGTGCATCGGGGTGGTAACTTTATGGTGCTACGTGTGTTCGTCATCGCTGGAACAAGAACTGAGACTGCTTTTTATTTGCAAGACGATGCATGGGTAGTCAAGAAGTATACAATGAAGCCAGGCCGACGCAGAGAGCTAGTACAACGTAACAGGAAACGGGTATCAATTTATCCAAAACAACATCATCACTCCAAATGTGACTGCAAACAAGCCTACTCATATAGGCACAGTGGGTATGCAACAGTGACACGAATGAGCCGGAAAAAGCGGGAGACCGTAACGAATCATGAATCATAAGCAGCAGAGACTGTGAACAAACAGCGTATACGGAGAACTACCTCGAGAAACCGGGAAAGACGGCAGAGACCGCTTTCCTCCAGCCAGGCCGCCTTGCCTGTCTTTCTGCATCTTCCTCCTCGGCAGTCCGGGAGTCACCGTACATAGCTTGCGCCCGTTGACGAGCTATTTCTCGTCTTCGTTCAACGGCCTCAGGATTTTCATGAGTGCGCTGTTGAGCTAGTGTGTTGTCGTCGCCTGTTGGTGGATGTGCAGGCAAAGGAGTCATCTCTAACGAGCCACGCTCCGGCGTAGCTTGCCGGTGGCTGTTGTTCGACACTCTCGCTGGCGCTAACGTTCGAAGGACTGGGATGCTGCTGAGCCGGTGACCGACCGCAGGTGTCGAGTTCTCTAGATCAGACGGTCTATTTCGAGCTTCATTCACTCGTCGCTCACGGAGAGCGCTAAGGTTTGACCGGCTCTCTCGCCGCCGTCGTTGGAAGCGTTCGCGCCTGACCATGTGATTCGTGATTGCAGTCACAGGGATGATGTAGGCTCCAGGCAGCGAGCTCTTCTTGCAAAGCGGACAAAGGCTGGAAGCGTCGCGAAGGAAGACGTCCACACATTCTGGATGGAAGATGTGGTGACAGGGGAGCTCGCGGACGATCGATACGCCTGGCTCAAAGTCATCGAGACAGATTGCGCAGGTGGTCTGTTCGTAGGGCGCGGGCACTTGCTCTGAAGTGGCAACAGGTGCAGGGGTGATGGTCGCTTCAGATTTGTCATGAACCGTCTTTACAGCCGCACTTTCGAGACTGGTTACAACAGTGATGTCCTTTAGGATGCTGCCAGAGTCTGTGTTGTTGTCGTCTTGGGCATTGGGTGATGCTGAGTAGGTGTATTGTGGCATTTTGTCAATCAGAGCTTGGGGCACAGTAAGGCGCTTTATGCCAAGCTCCTCCAGATCAACTTCGCCAGAGGCAATTCGTCTGTGCAGTTGTCTTCGTGCTCTGCGCTGCATCCAGTGCATGAGAATAGAGGTCGTGCCGACAACGCCGAGCAAAGCCGCACATACGACCAGGAGGAACAACCAAAGGCTTGGCAGTGCTCCATGACCACCTAAAGAAGTCAGTTTGCTTCCAATGCTCGCAGAACGCTGACGGGCGCTCACCTGTCTTAATGGCCGCTTTGACTCTGATGTAGTCTGTTGATGGGTATTGCCTCATCAGTCTATCTGCGAAAGGAGCCGTAGTTATGTTGCCAGAGTACGCTGCTAACTGCCTCATGATTTCCGATCCGGTACTGCTACGAACAGCATAAATTGGATACTTGTTGGCACCCTTGAACTGACCTCCATCACCGAGACCCCAAACAGGGTCACTGACCAGTGGCGGAGGGGCTGAACTGTTGCCAGGCTGATAAACCAAGAATGCCTTTACAGCGTCTTTTCTCGCGGCGGCGAAATAGGACAGCGTGCATTGTGGTGAAATCCAAGGAGCGATTGCGACAAGGGAGTTGTCGAACCATACATCCCCTCTTCGCGTGACGTTGTTAGGTATGTACTGCGCCGAGATGTTGACGCATGGGTCTCCAGGATCTAGGGTGGGCACATATACCAGGCCTAATGTTTTGGTTCCAGGGTCCGCGGTGTTTCCTGATATAGTACGAATATCGCCAGGCTCGTGGATCAGAAACGATACCCACTCCTGCGTACAGAAGTAAGCTCATGCCTTGGTATACAAAAGGATCCACGATGAACCTACAGATAGATCCTCGTAACCCCTGGTCGAGTGGATTGTAGGGTTAGGTATATCGATGGGAGTAACGTCTATTGTTTGAGCACCTTCAGGGTATCAGCGGGGGCCCCACCAACGTGTATAATTCACGGCGTCGAAAAGGATTCTACGTACTCATTTTGGTGGCGGAGTGATTGAGGTTATCGTGCGGCTAAGTAGCACATAGGAAGCGCGCAGAACAGCTGGGGGGGTATTTAATCAAGTCGATCGGCGTAGGTCAGCGGCGGAGGCGAAATGTCTAGACGGCGCAGTGCGGAGATGTGACGACGAGAGACCCAAAGATGGTATAAGTCGAGAGGAAATGAAACAGAGGGCAGTGTAGCGCAAGACTGGAATTGGAATACAGGTCGTAGTGTAGTGGACTAGGGACGGGCTGGAAGTGCGGATGCGATGGGAAGCTGACTACTTGGTATGGCTGAATGGCTGGGCATATTCCTTCATATCTCGCGGCCCGCGTCATCCCGCGCAATCGGACTTCGATTGGCACGGACGACTGTAGGCCGGGGCTAAGCTTCTTGGTGGAGACAGAGATCGAACCAGTCTAAGCCCGAATACGGCTAGTCCCTCGCTGGCTTCTCACGTGCTGCGGCTGCTTTCCCCAGGGTCTCGGTACGCCAAGCCTGGATAGGGACATATGCAGATCTCCGTTCGCATGCCGCATCCGTTCGCACATCTGCCTTAGGCCATGCAACAACAGCTTATAGTTGTGTTTGCCGACAGGGGTCAGGGTCTCGGTACCTCGCATGCTATCTTCGAACATCTTTACCAGGACCTCAGTGCTACACTGCTCAGGAACAGAACGTCCCCCAACCAGAAATCGGCGCGCATGACGACAGCTTACCGGACCCACTACCTCACCACAGGAGAGCGGGGCGCATCTCGCGCATGAGTTCACGAAGATCATCTATTGCTTACGAACAAAAACGTTCCATCCGCAACTGAATACTTTTCAACAAGATGCCTCCCACCGGTAATAAAGGGAAGAGCAACAAGCTCACGGGTGGTGGCCCACGACAGTCTCGCAGTCGCAACACCACCCCTAGCTCCTCGATCACCGGCATGTCTGGCGTAGCAGAAACCAAAACAACGTCCTACTTGCATACTCAAATGGAGTTTCTTATGGTTCCGCAGAATCTGACGCTGGAGCAAATCATGGAGGGAGACAATGTTGCATCCAACGTGCCGTCTGCGGCGAAGCTCAAGGATATGGAAAAGCAAATCACTGATTCTGTTATGGAACACGTTAGGAGGCGGGGCGAGATCTGCGACCGAGGGATGCGGGAATTGGTGAGGCGACGGAAAGACAGGATAGAGTTGGAGCGAGAACAGGAACGAGCCGGCAGGGAGGAGCAAGACAGAAGGGAGAAGGCCAAGAAAGTTCAGAAGAAAATCAAGCGGGAGAAAGAGGAGGAGCGGCCGTTGGCTGTTGGCGCACATGGTGTTGCTAGGCAGGATGGTGTTGATCTGCACAAAGGTGAGAGTTTACATTGTATCTTGCAAGCAAGCTACGGGTCACAGCCGTGATGGGCCTACTGACAACCTGCAGATGAATCCTCGACCATCTCCTCTCCCTCATCACAAGCTGGTGGGGCCGGTCCAGATGCGAAGTTCGGAGCGGGCTCACCTAGCATATCAGAGTCATCTCATCAACCTCCACCAGCACCAAGCGTACCGCAGTATCAGACCTTTGGGCCTGATCCTTCCACTTTCGACGATCCTACCATCTATGATATCCGTGATCTTACCCCTGACATGACAGAAGAAGAGAGAAAAGAGATTCTCTGTGTTGCGCAGTACCCGCCTGACGACTTGTACGACAAAACCTGTGGTACGCCGCCAGATCGGGACTTTAGCAATGCCAAGCCTGCGAGCCAGGTCACTTGGGCGGCCTTCTCTAACTACGTTGAGCCGTATCTGAGACCGTTCCAGGAGGAGGACATTGCATTCCTCAAAGAGCGAGGCGACAGGATCACACCGTTCGTGATGCCACGGCGCGGTCCAAAACACTACAAGGATCTTTGGGCCGAAGAAGATGGGATCATTGGTGTGGGAGAGGGGGCATATACGAAGGACAATTCCGAGGCCAACGAACCGATGGGGAGCATCGATGTCATGGATGACGAAGCTGCGGAGATGAACACTATCTCTGGAGGGCCAATGTTCGCCAGGTTACTGAGTGCATTGAGACCGGAAGGACGTGTGGACAACGGTGCTACCGAGACCAACGGCGACATGGAGATAGACGGGGAACCGAGTAACAACCAAAATGGCGACAAGCCACTCCCTCCGGCAGCTTTCATGCCCGAGTCAACGCAGCCCAGCTGGAAAGCCCCGTCCCAGAACGTTGATTTTTCCCAAATGGATGATCGCATCAAAGCAGAACTCCGCCACATCGGCATCCTCCAAGAGGAAGAGGAACCCGACTACGACGCGCACTACGACGATGAAGTCGCCGCCCGTATCCGCTATCTCCAGTCTGAACTCAAACGCGTCTGCCTCCTCAACGCTGCCCGTAAAGCTCGCGTCCTTGAACTCGCTAGCGCCGCCATGGCAAGCCAAGAATATAGCACCATCGCGGATGACCTAGACAACCAACTAAACCAGGCCTTCTCCAAGCGTAACCGCACCATGACGAAGGGGAAGAAGAACGTCAAGAGGCCTGGCGCTGCGGGCGCCCATGTAGCTGCTCCTAGTGGCGTCAGCAAGCCAGGAGTTGGCGAACCCATCAGAAGCCTGATGGAGAGGAGGGTACAGTGGCAGGGAGTTGTGGGGCCGGTGGTGGATTACGGGCATCAAAGAATTCCAAGAAATACCATCTTCGAAGAGGAGACGATGAAGAAATTGCAGGCGGTTGAGCAGGAGAAGTGGGATGCGGAGCAGGAGTAGAGAAGATAACTCGAACGTATCATCATTTTCACGATTTACTAATTTGGCGTTATCTTAGGGATGTCATAGAGGGCGGAAGCGATGCCAATTCGAGGCGTTCATTGACTGGCATGGGCTCATTGTACGAAGAAGACTCTGAACAAGAGGCATCTTCAAGGAGCTCTCATGATCCTCAACAGCCTCCTAGGCATTTGGGCGAAGGCGGGGCGCATATTTATGGGAAAATGCCGGCACGACACAGTGGTCGGTTACAAGGCGAAACACTGCAGTGGAGTGATCAAATGGGCACAGTTCTGCAGTAGGAGCGTTTCTACTGGACTATTGCCTTAGCTAGGAGAGCGGTTAGATTATTCCTATCCAGAGCTGTACGCTCGCAGGACAGTATAGATAGATTGATACCCAGCGTGATGGATGCGTCTGGACTTCTGAATGAGTTGTTGCCTTAGGCCTGAGTAGGTCTCGTCTGTGCTTTGCGGCGGGAGCTCTTGCCCTGCAGCGCTCCGTCTCCACCCCCCAGTCATCGTCAAGAGCAAGAAAGCTGTCATCTTCCGCCAGGTCGGAGCAGCAGTGATCGTTTTGACATCTCAAATTCCTGCGACACTTGCGTGCCTCTCTTCGCGTGCGCTTCTACAATCTGCATCATGCGGTAACGCTTCGTATCCCATGTGATTCCCACGATACCTACATTATGAAGTCAAAGTCATTGCAGCCGTTGTTGCTGCTGTGCTGTAGGTTAACTGAAGCTCCTGCAACAGCTTCCGAGCGCTGGCTGAGCCGTGTACAGGGGCGCTTCTTATTGCACTACCTCTCGCGGTAGCTGACAACGATGGCTGGGCATCTTCACTCATCGGATCCGGCGATGAGCAACCTATAACGACAGCCCGCGATCATGGAACGGCAAACGGACAGAAACCAATAGATGGGAGTAGCCCGAATGAACCAGGTGCGACATACAGTACCAACAAGGAGAGGAGTACTAGGAACTGACATGGCCAAGGTGCGGCCACCTTCCAGGAAGCCACAAGACTATTAGGCAAGATCAAGCCCTCAAACTCTCCTCTGGCGCGGTTCAGTAAACCCTCCGGTTTCCTCGGAACCACCGTATACTACGCAAAAGAGGTGTTCCAGTTGCTGTTCCTCAGCAACCAACCGCAACAGAATCTCTTATCTGAATCCGCATCGCCGAGAAGACTCTCTCCTATCCTTCTGGATGCGGTCAAACTCCTTGAAGATGCGGCGAAGCGGGGGAACCTGGACGCGCGCATCACTTTAGCTGATATGAACTTCTTCGGCAACTACACCCACCCCCGGAACTACGCCGCAGCATACAGACGATACTTAGACATAGCGTCGGACACCGGCAATGCCACGGCACAACATATGGTGGGGTTCATGTATGCAACCGGAATAGGGGGTGCTGTACCCCAGGATCAAGCCCGGGCTATGCTTTATCATACGTTCGCGGCCGAAGGAGGCGATATCAAGTCAGAGATGACGCTGGGATATCGCTACCACACGGGCATTGCTACACCTAGAAACTGCGACAATGCAGTCTACTACTACAAGCGGGTTGCCGATAAGGCTGTAAAAGTGGCCAGGTCCGGTCCTCCTGGAGGGTCACCGTTCAACAAGGAATCTTTTAGGATTGCCGACAATGATGGTGGAGTGTACGGGGAAGGGGCGAGCGTGTCAAGTGCCGGCGCGAATGCTAGATCTCCCGCCCATACTGATCAACACGCCTCGCCAGACGATGTGATGGAATACTTGGATTTGATGACGAGAAAGGGCGATTACAAGGCAGCTTTCACCCTGGGGAGGATGTACTATGACGGTTCCCGGACGCTGAAGAGAGATCTGCCCTTGGCCAAGAAGTACTTCATGGAGGTCGCTCGGCTGTACTGGACTAAAGAAGGAAAAATCAGAAGCGAGCCCACGCCCGGTGTTGAGAGATACGCTGCAAAGGCCGCTGGCTACCTCGGCCGGATGTTCCTGCGGGGTGAAGGCATGGAGCAGAGCTTCCCGAAAGCAAAGATCTGGTTCACCCGAGGCATCAGCAACGGTGATCCCTTGTGTCAATATCACTTGGGTCTGATGTACCTGGATGGTTTGGGGGTGACTAGAGACCCGGTGAAGGCCGCAGAGTACTTTGGTGCGGCAGCGGATCAGGACCTTTCATCAGCCCAAGTCAAGATGGGTGCCTTGTTCCTCGACCAAGGCCAAGCCGACATCGCCTTGAAATACTTTGATCACGCCGCAAGGAACGGTCACCTGGAAGCATTGTACTATCTAGCGGAGATGAACAATCAAGGGATAGGAACCGTACGGCATTGCGGCATGGCGGCCATTTACTACAAGATCGTTGCCGAGAAAGCGGAAGCGCTAACGGCAGACTTCGTGGAGGCTAACGAAGCTTACGAGAATGGCGACATCGAAACCGCAATGGTGGATTATATGATGGCCGCAGAGCAAGGGTTTGAGATTGCTCAGGCAAATGTCGCTTACCTGATGGACAAGTCCAGACCACGGTCGCCGCTGAGGAAACTGCTCTCGTCTATCAGAACCAATGTCTCCAACGTTGGTGACGCTGCCCTTGCGCTGATATACTGGTCCAGGTCAGCAGAACAACGCAACGTGGACTCTATGGTCAGGCAAGGTGACTACTACTTTGAGGGTCTAGGCACTCAGCATGACCCTGAAAAGGCGGCGTCGTGTTACCAGGCAGCCGCCGAGACCATGCTAAGTGCGCAAGCTTACTGGAATCTGGGGTGGATGCATGAGAACGGCGTAGGCATTGATCAGGATTTTCACTTGGCCAAGCGTTTCTATGATCTTGCACTGGAAACGAATTCAGAAGCATACCTGCCAGTCAAGCTGTCACTGCTCAAGCTGAGGCTCAGGAGCTGGTGGAACACGGTCAGTCACGGGAAGGTCAATTCTATCCGTGATGAACCAGGTAAGTTTTCTCTGGCGCTTTTCACCAATCCAGATGTGTACTAACCACTTCGTAGCTCCGAAAACGCAGTGGTCCCTGAGCGAGTGGATCGGGCACTTCCTCGACGAGGCCGATCAGCAATGGTACGGAGAGGAGGAGGCTGATGACTGGGGCCCTGAGCATCACATGCCCGGTGCTGATGACTACTATGATGATGAGATTGACAGCGGCATACTCGAGAGCTTGATTATCATCGGTCTTGCGGCTACCCTAGCCTTCTTGGTATACTACCGCCAACAGCGTCAGGCGCAGCACCAACAGCATGGTCAAGGGCAACAGAACCAGGATCAACAGCAGCCGGAGCAGGGAGATCGGGGCTTGTTTCCCCAGCCTGGCGATCCAGAGTTCAACAACTGGATTGCTGGTGGCATAGGGCATTAGTGGGTCAAGGCATATGAATGGCATGGAAGGCGTTGCTCTCGCATTTTTGGCGTTTATACCACGCATAGGATATTTGAGAGCCTTTCTCTCACAGTCGTGTACAAAAGCACATTGTTTGATCATCACCCTGAGCTAAATTGTTTCGGTCTTATCACGTGGCGACCGTGAGGCTCGCAATTCCGCTATATGCTCGTACAATATCACCCTGCGTTCAACACTCAGCGCCGCGCAATATGTGAGACAGACACATGAAAAGAGCCGCCCTCTAGCGGTCAACTTCTCAATATGTCGGGCGCCATGATCAAGGCCATTTTCTTCACGCGCTTCCACCCTAAGAACGGCATGCTCCCGCCAACACATCCACCAACTGAAGGACTCGTCTAACAGAATTCCAGGCCCAACAGTCCTCCACCAAGTCCCAGACGGATCCATTGTATCCTCATCCTCGCCTTCTGCTGTTACAGAACCCTTCTTCCACTTCCCCTGCGTGAGCGAGTACATAATCCCTCCGCAGTCCTTCTGTGACCAGCTCCTCACTATCTGCATCAACAAGTACCGCATCATCGGCTATCCCGTCTGCATCAATGACAACAAGTACGAGCGGAATGAGTTCATCTTCAACTTCGCTGTTGTGCTGGATGAGGATGCGGACATGAGCGGCTTGAGGGCTGTGGTGAGGAAGATCGCAAAGCTGTTTCGGAGTCTCGAGGAGCAAGGTGGATTCTTGAGTAAAGAGGAGGGGAAGGATCTCGAGTATGGGACGCAGGGTAAGGTGTATGCACTCTGCGAGATGATCCTTGAGGACCTCAACAACTACTGCGAGTGCATGATACCCATTGGTATGCTGGTCATTTTACTGGCACCTCCTTCTCTGCCCGCTGCTCCAGCTATCCTGACACGCTCACAGATGAGTCCGCAACCATCAACCTCAAACTCAGTCCCACCCTCCCAAGTCCCCCACCAATCTACGCCTACCATGTCCCTCTCTCTACCCTCCGCCTCACCTCCCTCCACCCCGCAGACCTCACCATGAGCCGCATCCTCCCCTACATCGACGGCGTCAACAGCGTCTCGCGCATCGCTGCCCTGTCCGACACAGACCTCCAATTGACCCGCAAGGCCATCGCCCACCTGCTCTATCACAACTGCCTGATCCTGCTGGACGTGTTCCAGTTCGGTGCGGTATACGCCGTGACGGCGGAGATTGGAGCGTTGTTCGCAGACGAGGGTATGCAGGAAGAGTGTGTCCGCTACGTGAGCATCAGCACTGCAAATACACTCGACGGTAGTGGGCTGAGTCTGGAGGAAAGAGAACGGGAGGTGGGGCTTCGGCGGCAGACGGTTCTGCAGCTGTATGCGAATTTGAGTCAAGGCGTGCCCCTGAGGAGATGGGCGATGGAGCATAGGGAGATGCTTGATGGGATTGATGTCAGACGGTTCATCACGTTTGGGGTCATCAAAGGATTCATATACAGGGTGCACAGGTATGCGGTTAGCGCGACTTATGCGACTGGGTTGGAGAGTAGGAAGGGGAGTAGGGATGAGAGGGGAGGTAGGGTGGGCGGAAGAGCAAGTAAGGAGAGTGGCAGAGGGACAGTCGTAGGAGCGGCCGGGAGAGATATGTCTCTTATGAAGTATCTCGATGGGATGCGTTGCTTTGATGACATATGCACGGAGTTACAGATGAGCGAGAAACAGGTCATGGCGAGGCTGAGGGAGTATGGTGATGTGCAGACCATATACAGATGATTGTTTCTTTGAGCATATTCATCATAACTTTGATACCCGCAACATGAGAAGCAAACCAAAGACGTAACTTGTAACGCCAGTAATTTCAGTTATGTACAATACAAACAACCTAAGCATGCCAAATCCTCTGGATCGCTGCAGTAAGACCAACGTCGTTCGTCTCAAATTCGTACAAGCCAATACCTACAACCACCGTGGCCGCGCGAAGACCCCACATAAACAGCTTTCGTGCCGCTGGCAATCTCTGTTGGGGGACGTAGTCGATGATGATTGATTCGAAACCAATGTGTGAGTGGAGGAGAATGGCGGTGCAGAACGTAGCATCGAGGAGCGGGTTAAGGTGTCCGGCGGCGAAAGGGGCAACGGTCAGCGGGATCAAGCCTGCAGCGATTATACTGTGCCAGCTCCCGTCAGCTTCTTGGGTCATATCCATTATATGGGCAAAGAACCATACCGCTCGAATGTCCAGTGAATGCTTCCATGGGCGGGGGTAGGGTCCGGGACCGGTGCTGGGTCGTTTACTAGACACTATGTGAGCATTATTACATTGGTATATGGTTATATGGTCCGCCCATACATGTGCCCTTGATCCGTTCTGCAACTACAGTCAGTACGAATTAATACCTCGGCTACTCTTGGAGAGCTTACGAGGAAGAGGTGGAAGGATAAGTTGGCGGCTGCTGGCATGGAAAGCTGCGAGAGATTCTTTAGAAAGCTTCGATTGTGAAGCTCGCGTCTGTTCCGCCTGGCTCTGAGCTCTTTGGAGTGAGGAGATGGTGAATGCGGGGAGCGTTTTGGTGGAGAGAACCCGTCGGCTTGGAGCGGCCAAGCAGGCTTGTTTGAGGAGCGTGGGTCGTGCGAGAGAAGCCATTGCGGTTGGTTTTGAGAAAGTGTACGAAGGGCTTGCGACAACACCACTCTACGCTCGCAGACGGTTGTGAGTGAAGCTATCTCGAAAGCCGCGGGTCGACGTCAAGAGGAAGTCGGCAGTCGTAGCCAATGATAGCTTAAGCATTTTCAGCAGTAGCAGAGCCGCACTAACCAGTTCGGCTTAGTCAACTTCTTCCTCTCGACCTCATCAATTCAAGATAGCAAGGTACTTCAAACTCCTCATCGTCAGACCACCAATCCTCTCCATTCCCTATCTTTCTTTCGTCATGGCTTCAAGACGGTTGGCTCTTAACCTCCAGAGAGCAGCGCGCAACCAGCTAGCCCTGAGATCACTCAACCCTCTCACCCGAGGTCTCGCTACTCCCGTCAGCCATGGATCGAAAACTGAGAGCACAACGCTGAGCAACGGCTTCACGGTGGGTCAATAGGACCAATTGCTTGTGACAAGCTGCTAACCAATATAGATTGCCACGGAGCATTCGCCATGGGCGCAAACCTCAACCGTCGGTGTCTGGATCGATGCTGGAAGTCGGGCAGAGACGGACAGGACGAACGGAACCGCGCATTTCCTAGAGCACCTTGCCTTCAAGGTACGCAACAGTGGTGGTACAACTACAGAAGTGGAGGTTGCTGATGAAACTGTTGTAGGGCACACAAAAGAGGTCTCAACATCAGCTTGAGCTCGAGATCGAGAACATGGGTGGCCACTTGAACGCATACACATCGGTTAGGATCCATTAAAACGAGGTCGATGCGAGTTTTTCTGACCTTTACAGCGTGAAAACACCGTCTACTACGCCAAGTCCTTCAACTCCGATGTCGAGAAGACCGTCGACATCCTTTCCGATATTCTCCAGAATTCTAAGCTCGAGCCAGCTGCCATCGAACGGGAACGTGATGTTATTCTGAGGGAACAAGAGGAGGTTGACAAGCAACTGGAGGAAGTCGTGTTCGACCATTTGCATGCAACCGCTTTCCAGAACCAACCTCTTGGCCGCACGATCCTCGGACCCAAGGAGAACATCCAGAGCATCAAACGGGACGACCTCGTCAACTACATCAAGACCAACTATACCGCTGATCGGATGGTTCTCGTCGGTGCCGGTGGTATTCCTCATCAGCAACTCGTCGAGCTTGCCGAGAAGTACTTTGGCAACATCCCTCACCAACCGCCTGCAGCTCAACTTGCCATCGCCCAAGCGCAAAAGGTCAAGCCGGAGTTCATCGGCTCCGAGGTCAGGATTCGTGACGATACCATGCCAACTGCCCACATCGCCATTGCAGTCGAAGGTGTTGGGTGGAACGACGACGATTACTTTGTTGCTCTGGTAACGCAGGCTATTGTTGGTAACTGGGACCGCGCCATGGGTAGCTCGCCATACCTAGGCAGCAAGCTCAGCACCTTCATCCACCAAAACCACTTGGCAAATAACTTCATGAGCTTCTCGACAAGTTACAGCGACACTGGGTAAGGTCATTCAATATAGTTGGGGGATTTTGTCGGCTAATTATACTTTCTAGTCTCTGGGGTATCTACACAGTTACCGACAACGTAACTCGCATTGACGATCTTGTTCACTTCACCCTCCGTGAATGGACTCGTCTCTGCTACAATGTCAGCGAAGCCGAAGTCGAACGCGCCAAGGCTCAACTCAAGGCTTCCATCCTCCTTTCACTCGACGGTACTACCGCTGTTGCGGAGGATATCGGCCGCCAGATTGTCACAACCGGCCGCCGCCTAAGTCCCGAGGAGGTCGAGCGCATTGTCGGCCAGATCACTGAGAAGGATGTGATGGCTTTTGCTAAGAGGAAGATCTGGGATCGTGACGTTGCTGTCAGCGCCGTCGGCCAGATCGAGGGTCTCCTTGACTACAACAGAATTAGGAACGACATGAGCAGGAACGTGTCGTAGAGGGGTGTTGGTAGCTGTAATCTGAAATAGACCTTTGTATGTATCTCGAGCAGTGCTTTTTGCCTAAGGGTGAGGAGCACTGCGTATTGTAAATTTAGCCTTGCAATACTTTTACCTGTTCTATGTCACTGTTGAGCATCTCTTGATGGGTGGCACTGATGCTTAGTGACGAGTCTACGGTAACCATAAATGAACGGGAGCACCGCCTAATCAGCAAATCAATTCAAGCTCAAGTCGGATTGATGGTTAAAGCTTGGCATTGCTATGTCAATCTTATCTGATTTGATCTGGCCGTGAGCTACGTGGGGAGCAATCAACAACATAGCTCCGCCATTAACAGGCATAAATCACTCAGTGTAGCAATTTTTTAAGAAAAGGACTGGATCTAGAGTCCCATATAGTTTCCCATGGAGCAGATACGAGCGCTCAACGCGCTAGAACCTTTCATTTTACTGTCCAAATCCGCCAACTCACCACGCGCAGCAGCCGACTTGATCACGCAAGCAACAGCGGCGCCGAACACCTACGTCTTTGTGGAGCTACTGCACACACCGAACGTTCAGGCTCTCAGGCAGTCAGATGAGTACGCTTCTTACTTGAGGTTGCTTGAAATCTTCGCTTGGGGCACATGGGAGGACTACAGCTGTGAGTTCCTACAGAGGGAGGTGGACTGAGGTCCGCAGCCTTGCAAACCGGCTTCATTGAAGCAATAGATTGACTGATAGCACGATATAGCAACATCTTCAAGCCTCCCGCCGCTCAATCCTCAGCAGACCCTAAAGCTCCGCCTTCTAACCCTCCTCACGCTCGCACCGACAACACACACCTACACAAGCCTGCAAACCGCCCTCTCCCTCCCCGACCCCCTCGCACTAGAATCCCTCGTCACAACAGCAATCTACTCCTCCCTCCTCGCCGGCACGCTCAACCCCTCCCAGGGCACCCTCTCCATAACCTCCGTCGCCCCGCTCCGCGACCTCCGCCCAAGCAGCGTCAGTGACCTCCGAGCACAACTGGGGGCATGGGAAGCTCGGTGTAGTTCCACACTCAATGAGCTAGAAGCGGAGATTGCACGGATCAAGAGGGTGGCGCTCGAACGGAAGAGGATGGAGCTGCGAGTTGAGCAGGCGTTTGAAGCCGCGATCAATGAAGAAGGGGAGCAGAAGGAACTCACGGGAACCCGGAGTGGACGAGATAGAAAGGGCAAAGGGACTGAGCTGGGAGGCAGAAACTTCCCGGTGATGTTTCAGCAGAGCAGCGGATTGGGTGGGAAGAGAGGACCAGGGAGTGATGTGGATGAGGAGGGGGATGTCGATGAGATGGATGTTGATGAGGCTATTGGTGGGAATGCTGGTGGTCAGGGTGCTACGAGTGGGAGGGGTGCGAAGAGGGCGGCAGCCAGTGCGGCGCTTGGGAGGATGACCGGGGCGAGGAGAGGTGCTTTTGAATGAAGTGTAGGGTTGCCTGTGGGAAACCACAGTAACCCGCAGTCACCATGAACGCTAAGACTCCGGAGCAATGCTGCAACCCAGCCACCTTAAGAAGGCTTCAACCGAGAAACCAAGGCATGGTCAAGTGCGGAGCTGAATTGGGCAGAGGTCCATTCTCGAGCCCATAACGAAAAGCGGGGATGTGAACACTATATAGTGACGGTGGTTTGCATTGCTTCTCGGTTATGGGAGAAAATACGACAGATCTCACCAAAGCCCCTTCTCTGGCCCGATATCAATCAAACAGCAGGCGGCCCTTATTGACCCCTCAAGATGAAGAGCTGAGCCTTAGAAGGCGCTGCAGTCTTAGATATTACAGTTCTAGGTGAATCTAGAATAAATACCTCGATGGCAATCCCTCGAATCTCTCTCACCGCGGACTTGAGATGATCCTTTCGCGTATCATGCTTTACTTACACGTCTGTTCTGGTATCCACTAGTTTTCTAGAAGCCCTGTCATTTAGCCAACATTCATCACATTCGAACTCACCCCTTGATACTGCTCAACCTACGTGCTTCTGGGTTAAGCCTTCACTTCCGTAGTATACATCGAACTAAAGGCATCTAAAGGAACCGTCGCTAAGAAACCCAGCGCTATACCCAATTGTGTTAATAAGGGCGCCATTACGGCGCGTGCCATTGCTGCTTCTGATGTCCACTTACTCGGCAATCATGTTTATTCGTTGGGCAAGATGTGACTGCTTGAGCGAATACCATTCCATCCTGATCCGTGCCGTGAATATAGTGAGACCTGATAACTTGGGTGTTGGATTGACGCGGAAGTGTCTTTGGTCTGACCAATAGGTCTCCGTTAATTGTGAGCCCAAAGGCTGACTGTTGCTACACTTAAATGATTGGGTATAGCTTCCTGAGGCTTTAGTGGTGTCTTGATATCAACAACTTCCTAGATGAATATCGATATCATCTGGCATGGAACGAGCCTATCCGAAGCAACTCTCATGACATAACATTGCCTTTCAGGTAACGTTTCACATCTCTAGTACTTTGCTTCCTGCTCTTTGTGGACACACGGAGTCTGCAAGTCCTAGGCAGGTGAAGAGACGGCCCTCTGTACACGAGTTGAGTTTCCATCTAGAAGTTAAGGCGAAGGTATAGGGTACCGGCCTACATTTGCGCTTAGAGCCGCAAGGATCTAGCAGTTGCACAAGACGGAATTTGACGTGCTCAACTCAAGCTAAGGACGTAGCAGTCTGTACGCGTTTGACGCAACCTTGCGACCGATTTCGTAGATCTAAATGATCCGTCATGAGTGCTCTTGAATGTGCGTAGGAGAGGGGAAGTCTTGAGGGAAACGCGGGATCTTGTTCGCAGCACGTGATGAAAATCGAATATCAACTACCATAACCTAGAATACCAACAGGATCGATTCCGTGGAAACATCTACGTGAACTCGGATATCTTCGTGATGTTGAGGGTTATGCGCCGGAAAGCTACGACAACAGGGTATCAATGCTAAGCAACATAGAGCAGGAGAAGACACCAAGAGAACCGAAGGAGTTAGGCATAAAGAGAACGACAAGAATACCAACCATACCCGCCAACGCTCACAACTCGACATCATCCTCGCCAGCCGCCGTGCTCTCCAAGCCGCCGAACGCCTCCCGCATGCTCATTGTCTCACCATACGCCTGCCTGAATGCACCGCCTCTCCGCCTAGGCTCGTCGTCTTCAGAGTCCATCCAGCGACGCTTCGGACGGCGCGGCAGAACTGTCTGAACAACAGCAACGGAAGCGGGCGCTGCGGCTTCTACTTCCCCTTCAGAGCATGACTCCCAAGCGTCCTCATCCTCGTTCTTGCCCTCATCCTCTTCATCTCCGTCCGCAGCCACGACGTCGACAGGACTCGACGCCTGCTCTGTCAGCTGCCGCAGCTCAGCTTCCAGCTCTCCGACGCGCTGGTACAGCCTCGCCCTCATATAGTTGTCATGAGCAAAGGCAGTACCAGAGCAATGGTCACCAAAGAGCTTGACTACACTGACCTCGCTGGACCAGGCCTTCTCGTCGACAGTGCAAGGCCACACGTCAACTGGTCGCAAGCGATCGACGAGGTTGCACAGCTCCTCGTAGGAGGAGTGGCGGGAGTAGGGGAACGTCTGTATATATCTTGTCAGCAAGAACGTATATTGCCTATACTGCACAAGAGCTTGATGTAACATAGTACTCTGAGATCCCTGTATGGTTCAAGTGAAGATGCTTTACTTACAATGGACCGAGACTCTGACTTCTCAGACTGCCCTATGGAGTTCTCCGTCATCCAGCGCTCGGCGGTCATGCTGATGAGATCGACAATGGTTTGCTCTTCCTCTACGTAGTCGGGGAGCTCCTCTATGCCTTGTGGGACGTCCAATTTGAGGACTCCTGTCAACATCTTTGCTTCTTCTCTTAGGAAGCGGGCTACTTTCTGTAGCTGTAAAGGTTGGTGTTCAAGCTCCTTTATGCACAGCTGTGTGATCTTTCCAAAAGAAGCCACGTCGTACTCGACCTCAAGATGCCTCACAAGGTCTTGTCCGCCGCCGCCTGCTCCTCTCTCTGGGAGTTCCTCTCCTTTCTCTGTCCTTTTCAAAATGGGAGTTATCTTAACGACGTTTTTCTCCTTGAAGACGGGACAAGAGGTGCCTCTCTCACAGCTGTGTATACATACTCCGGTATCTGTTGTGAGGCATCCCTTATGTTCATCATTTCCTAGCTTGTAGCCGCATAGTGCTGCTGCTTCTGGTACCGCAAGAGAGCCATTTTCTTTGGCCAAGGAAGAATAGAGTCTGTATCGGTACTTGTCAAGGTGTACTCTGCTGTTGAAGTAATTCGAGAGGGTTATCCAAACATCTTCGTATCCATACGTCCAAGCATTGAAGTGGAATATTGTATCCTTTTCTTTATACACAGACATCTTCTGGAGCAGTTCGTTGAGGCCTTCTTGCTTTGTTGGGAATGTGCGGTAGATGTCGTGGTGTACTGCAAACGTGGTATCGAGGTAGATCATGTCGATGGTTTTGTGTCGGCAGAAGTAGGGCATCATGACTGGATTTCGAGCGAGACAATCGACCCACCAGGGCTCAGAGCGTATGTCTCCAGTATAGAGTATGGCTTTCTCCTCATCTTCGATCAGGAACATGACGGCACCGACACAATGGTTCGCGTCGAGGAGTGTGACCCGGATCCTCTTCAATGGTGTGAGCTCTATATTGGTAGGCGTGTTGAGTGGGATGGGCTTGAGGAGCTTGTCTAGATGGCTATATGTTCGCTGCCGTCGCTCGAGGATGCCGTTCTGATAGTGCATCCGAGGCTGATAGCGCTCGTGGTTCAGCAAGATCTTGCTAGTCAGTCTCCCGACACGGTGCAAATTTCTTCAGCGGGCCTTACCTGGCGGGTTGCGGGAGAGCAGTAGACGAAGCGTCCCTTGAAGAACTCAAGACCTCTCAGGTGATCTGTGTGAGCATGAGACAGGAAGAAGGCGACTGGGGGTGTTGCTCCCTGGGCTGCCTGGAAGTTGTCGATCTGGATGCCGGGGAACTCTGTCACGACGCCATTGAAGGTAGACATTTTGAGTACGGACAGGAACACGCCTTCGATCGATACAGATAAGCCTCGTAGTATTGAGGTGATGTTAAAAGTTTACGGAACGATTGAAGTGTGGTCTTGGTTCAGGTGGTGAGCGAGCAGAAGTTGGAGGAAGAGTGAGGAGTCGCTACGATATCGGATGAGAAGAGACGCTTAAGCGACCACTCAGAATAACGACAGAAGCGTCCAAGAGTGACGCGTATTGAGGAGACCGCACAGTGAAAGTTCCTTTCCGAAACGGAGAGGACGACATTGTCTACAAGAAGGAACTCACAAGAAGCAGAACGGAACGCCCCCGAACACGATCTTGTTGCAATTGCATCCCGTCTCGTCACGGGTATCAGCCATGCACGGGAGGTTACGATTATCTACGAGGCTCTGCTCTTGACAGGTCTACATGTACCGGAAGTTATCCTGTCTTGGATGCGCGATGTCACTGTGATGATGGCGATACAAGACGGCAAGGAGAGGCGAAGGACCGCTTTGTTCTGTACGGCATGCTTATACTGTGTGCTGAATCTCTGCTGTGTGGAAGTCAACACCGCTACTTCACAGAGCTATGTTTGCAACCGTCATAAACAGGATGTCAATGGCATGTATTTGAGGCAATGAGGCTGGATCAACGAGTCAAAACTGCTTAGCTCGGAGCAAGCGTGACAGCGCTACCTTATCCAGCAGCGCAAGGCCATGGGACATATAGACAACTGCGGCACTGCCTCGACGTTCTCCTCCTGATGTATACTCTCTATCGCTCTGTATGCACCTTTGTGTTGCACAGAGGACGACTTGTATCGCAGTTGAGGCTGTCTTGATGGTTGTCGTCGTTCAGGGCTGGCGGCTTGCGCTGTTGCCGGAACCACACGGATTAAGCGTCGCTCCACACGAGCGAGTGCTGCCATGTAGCGTCTGCTGCAAGGCGTGGCAGCTAGCTAATGAGGTTGTTGCCACTTGGGTGGACGAGTGCAGCGCATGAGGGACGAAGCCTTGGAGTGCAGTGGGGGACGGAAGAAAGTGTGGAAGAAGTGGAGTGGCCGGGCCTGGTCGATAAACTTGGAGCGGAAGACGGTGCATTGGCTGGGCGCTCCCCTTCAAGCCTGCAGATCGTCAGCCCTTAATATAATTGGACCCTGGCCAGATAAAGGCTGCGCGTATGCAGCAGCTCCCGAAAGTTATGCCAGCTGAGACATGTTGTCCGGTAGTCGACCTGTGTCCTGAGGGCCAGGGGTAGCGCGGCTGCACACAATGGATCATCATCACGGCGAAGCAGTCGATTTTGAATTAGATCCATATGTCAAGGAAGGGCAAGAAACAACCACGTTCGTTCTGGCGGTGTATGGCGGGCACCCCAAAGCAGTAGACATTCGTAGGCGCTGCCACCGTCTCTCCAAGCAAAGTCTAGCAAGATAACGCCTTCCTGCAAGGCTAGTGAAGTTAGCCAGACAGCCCCGGTCCAACGCATGCACGCTTCTCAAGAAGACTACTCGACTACATAAACCCTCCCCTCCCGTGGCCTCCGTTTTACGAAACCAAATCCCAAGGCCCAAAGCCGACAATTACCACTGAGCGCCCTGAAAGCGAGCGTAAGGAGTCTCAAACAAACTGTTGCCTGAACGAGGGGAGCACACGCAAGCCTCAACCACTACAAGTGCCGCCTGCTTCAATCTTGCCGTCTAGTCTTCCCCAGTGGTTCGGGACCTTCCGGCGCCGTGGGATTAAAGTCGAGACCACACCTCATCAGCACCGAAATATACGATTCCTTCACCACAACCGCGTAAGCTTCTGCCGCAGCCTCACGTTCAAAGTATGAGGCAAAGCATTTCAACGTAGCAAATACAACCTGGCAGCCGTTCCGTCTGGACTGTTTCGCTCATTCAATCACTCATCATACCCTGTCAGCAGTAGATGTAGCCTGAACCTCCTGCCTACACTCAACCTCGACCAGCATCCCCTTGGAGCCAACACAACGCATCGAGCACATTACTCCCGACTACGTCAGAACATCATTTCCTTCGAGCTCTTTGCTTCACTTGCAAGTGCATTTTCAGTACCAGGCTTGTGTGATTCACGTGCGAGTACTGGCTCTCAGAACGCTCGTGCGAATAAGGCGCCTGTGTACTCGACCTTCCACTCGATCAGCTTCTTCTTTGGTTCTCTCAAGAGAAGGAAATCTCTGTCACCCTGACGACACACCACGCACACGAATTTTGTGAGCAAAGCTCCGGATCTATGATTTCCCGTTTCCTTTACATGCACCAAATCTAAATTCCCAGCTGCATCCTCGTCCTCTCTTTCGCAAGCGTGACTATCAACACGTCAATCACGCTCCCATATCTCGACTTTTCAACCTTCTACCGCGCGATACCGGCGTTAGTGACGTGGCTGGTATCAACCAGGCAGTAACACTTGAAACCTAGACGACATCCTCCTTTTTCTCCCAAAATAGGTGACCTCAAATCGAACCGTCAAAATGAAGAGGGAGTACGCAATCTCAGGTCTTTTGCACCGCTTCCTTTATCCCACTCCAAAACCCGGTGATCCTGCCAATTTTCCGCAGCATCTCTCAAAGTATCTGGTCCCCGAGGTACGCATCGAAACCCAACGCTTCTATGGCTCCTTGGACACGGTTGAAGCCCGGTATCCCGGCTTAAACTACACTTACGCGCCTCACCGCCGACGCTTGGGACACTTCCCACATCATGCAGCGCTATTCCAAGCATTTGATTTGTTGGGACTGACTGAAACCGAAATTCTCTCTTTCTGTCGCTGGGAAGGAACGCTCTGGGCTCGCGAGCGCTACGAAAGAGATGAGCAGATTAAGGTTCTCGACACTACTGGCAACGATATCGGCCCTTGGGTCGATAAGCGCCACACCCAGTCACAGTCACCCTGCGTAACTGAAGGAATAGAAGTGAAGACGGAGATCGAGGTCCAGGTCGATCAGATGGACGGTCTTGAAGAAGCCGAGGAAGTAAAGGAGCCCGAACACGCCGATGGACCTGCAGAGGACGACGCGCAGATGATCGAGCCCGAGCAGAATGCTCAGTCCGAGGGAGAAGACGACGAAGCCGAGGATAAAGAAGACGGATATCCTGCCGAATTGCTTGAAGAGTCTGGTCGTGTCGGTCGCACTCCTGATCACATCCTTTTCTGCCGCCAACACGGCCTGCCATATGACCCCACCGTCGAGGACGTTGTGAATTTGGCAGGAGATGTCTTCATCTACGGAGGCAGTGGTGTAGAGGCCGGTTCCGCTGCAGATGGCCATGATGAACTGCGACAAATGCTCCGTGTCGCTTTCAGTGGCAGCACTGATGCCGCCGGCAACATCAATCCTGCGGATTTCAGAAGGCTGCTCTTGGATCAATCCGTACACTGAAGGAATCCGCTACTACAGCCACTGAAACAACAATCACCTGCGCATGAATACGAATACAGCACAATACAGCACAATACAGCACTGCACTCTCGAGGCGTATGGCACATTATCACGGTATCCTTAGCACTTTGTGCACCCAAGATGCAGTCACTGCGATAATCGACCGTATGGTGCCGAGTCTCGGCAGACATCATCCATTGTTGCATAGAACTGGTGAGACAAAAGTTCTCGCCCACACAACTTTCCCAGGTCTATTGACCTACCCGTTAACATGTCACTGGCTAGTATGAGCGTTTTGAGACCGATGTCTCCATCACCAGGCTACTTCTACTTCCCCGTCATGATGTTTGCCCCAACAGGGCGATACGCTATCAACGACGGATATCTGAGGTTGATTTGGATGGACAGGAACGTGGAGGAGGCCTTTGTTTTGAGCCTGTGGTCTATCTACCTTGCATGGAACAGGATAGCAGGTTGGGGTGTCGATGCAGACGAACGGATTGTAACTAGCAGATTTATACAAAATCCAGTAAGCTCTAGAATAAAAAACTCAATCAATGAAAACTCCGAAACTGCCGTCCCCGCCAAAATGTGATTCATTGTACTATTGGCCGCACCTGCACCATACACCTGTGTCCGCAACTGTGTGTCTGAGTATCATGGGTTTTCTAATAGACCTGTCCGCCCTCTCCATCCCGAATTGTCGCCCCTTCAGCGTTGTCATTTTCAAAACATCATGAGGAGGATCATTTCCATCTAGAATCATCATCACACCTGCTTTCTGACCTTTCTTGACCGTGCAGTTGCTCACCTTGGGGCCGTCAGTTTTGCTGCCCATACCAGAGGGGTAGCAGAGTTCAACTTTCACGTGTTCCTTCCGTCTTTCCTTCTCTACCATTTTTCGCTTCTTCAAAAAATGCCAACGGTATCCCTCGCCCAGACTGGGATCTCTCAATTCGGTCGTTCCCTTCCTGACTCAACTTATGTCTACTCTGTACGAAGTCTTGCCGATCCGTCGATCCTCACTCCAAATCATCCTCACCTAGCAACAATCTCATCAGACAACAAGTTGCGACTCTTCAAGTCCCAGGATCTCAAAGATTTTCGTGAAATCGAGAGACTCCACGATGGCGGAGGTGTCACGTGCGTGGAGGTTTACGGTCAAGGCGGTGGGGAGCAATTGATCGTCACCGCTGGAAGAGACGGGACGGTAAAGGGATGGGATCCAAGAGGAACGAGTAGGGTGTTTGAGCTCAAAGTTCCAAGTACGTGGTGGTTGATGTTGCTGTTTGTTTCTCTTCACGATACGGCGCGTATCTCTTCCCTTCGATCTTGAATCAGACAAAGCTATCATGCTAACCCTTTGTCTGTTGCAAAGGCAAGCAAGGCATCAGCTTTTCAGCATTGGCATGTAGCTCAGAAGCAAACCTCCTCGCAGCGGGGGAAGAGAACGAGTCCGAAGGTGGCGAGGCCCCAGTCTACGTCTGGTATGTTATCCAATCTATGCTGCTGTCATACATGATCAAAACATTCTCAAGGGCATACCTACGGTCCCCTGCGTAGTACGTGAATAGAGATGGGAACACTGTACTAACATGCTCATTAGGGACCTTCGAGGAAACCCATCAAGCCCAATCCATACGTATGCAGGTTAGTGTTTCCAGTGCCAGCAAACATTCATCTACAATACCAACTCTATTATGCAGACATGCACCTTGACGCCGTAACCGCACTTCAATTCCACCCAACACGACCCAGTACTACCCTCCTCAGCGCCGGAGGCGACGGCCTGATCAATATCTACAACCTCATAGAACCAGACGACAGCGATGCTCTAACTCAAGTCTTCAACCACGGATCTGGCCTGAGACATGCCGGCTGGTACGGCCAAGAATCCCAACTTGTTTACGGCATCAGCGCGGATGAGCAAGTGAAGGTATGGGAGTATGACGAAAGCAGTGAAGAGGGCCTGGAACAGAAGAGAGTGCCGGTGTACGATGGTGGTGTTCGGGGTTTGTTCGGACAGGCCTACGTCGCTAAGGTGGTCAAGAACGCACAGGGCGAGTGGTGGGTTGCTGCCGGTGACCTGGAGCAGCAGACCCTCAGTCTGTATCCGCTCTACGAGGATGTCTCACGCCTGTCTTCGTCAGAGCATACGGTACTCGCACTGCCTGGCGCTCACGGTGAAGAGCTGGTTAGGGATGTCATCTGGCAGGTGAGTAATTCCGTCGAACGACATTGTCTCTAAGCTGCCCCGCCCACTAACCCCTGCTCTCTAGGATTCACGTGTCTACACTTGCGGAGAGGATGGCATGGTTCGCGTCTGGGACCTGCCCTCTGACTTTGGAGCAGCCTCAGCGGCAGACCAAGAAATGCAGGACGGCTCTGAGCCGGAGGAGGAAGAAGAGGAGGAGTCGGACGACAGGCCGAAGAAGAAGAGGAGGACGGCCGGTGAGAGCAAGCGTAAGCATAGGAAGAGCAAGAGTAAGAGTCATTTCAAGCCATATTAGTGGCGAACAAAAACTCCACCAGAGCTTTACGGTGCTCAAGAGCCCGACTGAGGTATTCATGTTTGTGAAATCTACGAGCGTTACAGGGGCAAGCTAGATGTACTCGAGTACACTACTACAGCAGCCCGGAGCTACCTAAGCTCTTGTACTAAACGCCTGAATCCAGAATGTGCCTTCCATGAGCCAAGATCTACCAGTTGCTCTGGAATGCTCCCTGAACGCCTGTACCATGCATGCTCACTTCGTAAATGGACTTCAATCCTTTCCATGATGTTGATGCCTGAGCAACCAAGTACCATACGTCAACTATCCAATCTTCACAGTATTACCTTCTTTGCATCCCTCGGGTGACTCTCGCCTGGACAATATGGGCATTTGAACTTCGCCCCTTTGCTCAACCTTTCCAGTGACTCCTTGGCAATAACATGCCCACACGGCATCATCATGGGCGGATTTGCATCCGTTGTCTGTTCTTTGCTCACCGGGCAGACGAATATCGAGTGGAACAAGTACGACTGTGGTAGGGGAATCTCAACCTATCACAAAAAGCCCATTAGCATACCCACAACTCAGCAGGGGGGGAACACAAAAAGCATCAAGCTCACCGGAAGCTCATCAGCAGTCGTCCACTCCGTTCTCTTCTCCTTCATAATCGTCTGCAGCTTCAGCAGCGTAGGCAACGCAATCGCCCCAGCCGTAGCAGCCACGTAAAGCGGACTATCCGCACTCAACCCCAGCAAGCTACAAAACTCCTTCGTAAAGCTACTCGCCACCTCCTCCCACGCCTGATCATTATCAAACAACCTCGTATAAGGCGAGTCCGGGATATTGCTGTAAAACCCCAAGGCCCCAGCCAACTTCTCAATCTCCCGCAGGTACCGCTGTCCAAACGAGCCAAAGTTCGAGCGCGCATACGCCCGCGCCCGCGCCGGGCCGTCGCTTTCCGCATCCAACGGCAGCTCCGGACTCCTGCTCAGGAACAGCGACACGAACTGCAGCCGGCACAGCGCGAACTCGAGGCTGCTGCCCCTGTGCTCCAGCTCCGCGCTGTGGCTTCGGGCCCACGCGATCGCCGGCGCGAGGTTCCGCGCCTCGCGCAGCTCGCGCAGGATGTGGTACATTTCTGTGAATTGCTGTTGGAGGGACTCGCTGGTCATGCCGCTGCCGGTGACGAGGTCGCGCTCGAGCATCGCGGCGTCGTAGTGTGTGGTGCCTGCCGCTGACGAGGGCGTGTAGGGTAGAGGCGCGGGCGAGCCGGAAGAGCACTCGGATATGAAGGTGGAGGCGACGCCGAACTGGCCTTCGCGCAGGAGGTGCATTGCGATTGCGCGGTTTATAAGGTGGGGATGCGAGGAGAGGGCGTCGTTGTCGGCGGAGGGGAGGGGTTTGTCTTTGAACTTCTTGTCGAGGGCTTTGGAGTACTTGTTGATGCTGCTGTAGATTTCCTTCAGATCGTCGTTGACTGTGTCGAGAGATTTCTTGACGGGCTGTTGGAGCTTTGCGAGGGTGGTTGCTGCGGACTGGGGGTCTGAGGGAGTGGTTAGCATAGAGCGTCGGTGAACAGAGGAGCGGGAGCGCGGTACTTGATGCTACGGAGTTTCTGGCGCTGATAAGGAGGTCAATGGTCTTTTGGACATCGTCTATACTTTTCCTCAAGTTCCCCTTCTTCTCAAGCTTCGCATGCTCTTCCAGTAATGCGTCCATGTTGAAGCGGCCTAAGCAGGCCTTCAGCGTTTGTTAGATGATAAAATGTACAAGTATTGATCAAGACTTATTTCAGGCGGAAGAAGACCAATCACGAGCTCCAGGAGGCTCAAACGAAGCTCTACTGACTGTTCGGACCATGGCATGTGGGCATTGCAGATGGATGGTGATAGCTTTCGGAAGCGCGTGTGACGTGGGGGCAATTGAACCGCGGTAGCGGGGGTTGCTCCGTGACCTTCCCAGCCTCTTCCGCAGTCTGCTTCAGGTTCCGTACCACAGTAACCTGCAGCTTCATCGACCATCCTACAACAGGGTCTCCAGCCCATGTACTGAACCGGCGATTCCTAATGTTCGGCTTGCTTCAGACGAGTAGCCAGCATCTGCTACTCAATTCTACAGTGCAATGATGGGACCGCAAGGATCTCATAGAACGCGTCCACTCATCCTTGAAGTCCCAGGCACCTGATTCACTATAGCTCCACCATCTCCACAGTTGCGAAACATACATACTGCGCAATGGAGGGCTTGTCACGAGTGGTCACTCGAGACATTGATCTCCAGCGACGGCTTCCCAATATCCAGACCTCCTTAAGTCGATCCTCCACCGTCAATTATGGAAACGATACCGCCGCTACCACACCGGTAACAGCGTCACCCGGAATGTCAGAGCATCAAGCCTCTCCCCGAGATGGCAAGCATGCCGGGCACCGGCGTTTCGTCATGACGGACCCTGTTGCCTTGAGATACCTGGAAGAAGACCCTTCGACAACCGTCCTTGAGCGCAACCGAAAGCTTGAAGGCTATGAGTGCTATGTGGTGGAACAATGGGCTTGTTCGCGCACTCACCCGACGTTTGTTATCACCACTTTCACTGGGGACTCTTCACATACAATCACCGTTGGAGTGTTGAGCGTTCCTGAAGACGAAGATGCATGGTCACCGAGACTGAAGGTATACTTTAAGGCCCTGGAGAAGTACCATGCAAGGCAGCGCGAGACACCCTTGGGGATGCTTATGATCACGAACCTAAGTGGTTTCCCTTCGTCGTTGACCGTCATACCGGTGCCTGAAGGGGATGTAAAGAAGCACAGGGAAATCTTCTTCGTCAATGAAGACTTGAAGCGACTCGGATGTTCTGGCAGAGTTGGTCTGACCTTGGCGGCACCGAGCAGTGCTACACAGGCAAAGTTTCACCAATTGTACCGCATCAGCGACAAGATCCGGCTGTATAGTGCTGTAATAGAACTGGTCAAGCTGTGCCAAGTGGCGCTGATGCTGTTTGGAAAGCTGGAGCCGGAGTTTGCGGACGGTTTGCTGTGCGATATAACCGAAAAGGCCATCAACGACTGGTGGATCGACTTTGGAGCGGATTACTACATGATTGAGCCTCACGATGGCATTCTTGGGCCTACAACCGTTGCTGCTCTGTTAGGGCTACTGATGGGTGCCAGAAACCGGTTGAACGCTTTTGGTGCGCCCGTGTCAAAGGATGTGTTCGATGTTGAGAGCACGAAACGAGGTATAGCTTACTTCCAGCGGGCACAGCGCATTCAGAAGACACGCAGACTAGACCGTTACACTCTAGAGAAGCTTCACAGAGCGACGGCAAAAGCAGCGAGCGGGGAGGGATGGGCGATCGGTCGAGGTGTCAAATCAACCGTAGCAGAGCTGAGCGGGAAAGGAGGGGAGATGATGATGGAAATGGTTGGAAGAGATAGGGCCGGCATTGCTGAGATTGAGACGGTCGATCTCGAACAGTTTATCCAGCTAGCGCATGGAGAGCGTGCAAAATGGCTGTGGTACGGAAAGCCAAGGAAGATCGGTAGCGGTACCGAGTCAATGTTCGCCAGATTACCGGGCGAGCAGGACGTCGTCTTCAAAGAGAATGAGGAAGGAGGCTTCTCGTGGTCAGCGGGCAGACGTGGATCAAGTGTTGATGCTAAGACTCGAAAGCGAGATGCTCTTGGGTTGACTCACAGCAATAGTAGGCACGATGGAGATGTTTCAACTCCAGCTGAAGAACGGAATAACGATGAACTTCTGAAGAAGTCGGTCCTCAAGCGAGCGACCGATCGCATGACAGATGCTCGAAGCGGACTGGGCAGGATCAAGGATGCCGTAGGGTTAGGTGGGCACCATCACAGCAAGCGTTCAAGGGACGAGGTTGGAGGTGCTGCCCTACCCGACCCGCTTGAAGATGACAGCACTCCTGCTTTGAGACGGATGAATTCAGCGCCCGTGGTGAGTCCAACACGTGCTGAGCACAAGGAGCTTTCTTCAATCGACACCAAAGGATCAGCTAGAGGAAGAGACACAGACGATGACGAGCCTACGTTTAGCAAGGTCCTCACCGAAACCCCTGTGCAGTCGCAGCTGAACCTTTTGCCGGATGGGAATCCCCTGGATCAGCAGGATAGCACTCATGCCGGTCTTGGCGCTGCCATCCAGCAGCTCGATCCGATACCGACCGAGGACCCTTCCGTTTCCGGCTCCGTTGACGAAAATCACCAGATCCAAACCATAGGACCCCTACTTCGCCGAACCAACAGCTACAACGCTTTCCTTAACAGCACTGCAACACCAAATTCTGCTCGCTGGCCCCGACATCTGTCATTCAGCATAGCAGAAGAGAGCATCCTCGTCTGGCAAGATATCAGCTGGGCAACCGTCGACATCCCCGTAATCAATGCTGCGGATCCCAAAAAGCAGCTGCTGAAAGAGTTCCAGATTGCTGAGGAGTCGAGAAGGATACGCTCCAGGATCGCTCAGCTTAGCGCGCTGGAGGCTGTATGGACTCAAGATCGCATCCACGACTTGGGCGAGCTGGATGCGCGTGCGGACCAAGACTTGCAGGAGATGGTTTCTTTATACTACCCGGCTACGGATGAGTTTGAGGAGCTAAGGCATGCTGCCGAGGATATACTCCAGGATGAGGCGGCTCAGCTAAGAGAAGCGGCTAAGGATGTGGAGACTATGGGGGCGAAACTGGATTATGAAATCGGAAGCTTGCAGAGCAAAGTCGAAGACGTGGAAGATGGGGTAGAAGACTTTGAGCGACAAGTCGCTGCTGTAGAGGCTAGGGTGAGAGAGCTGGAGATGGAAGTGAACAAGGAGGGATGGGTTGCCTGGACACTGAGGCTGCTCACAGGATTCGGCAGCAAAGCTTCCAAGGAGAGAGGGAAGGGACCTGAGAAAGCAAAGACCTAAATCATTGGAGATACCTGATATTAGCGGCATATATGGGCGTTAGTCTTTAAGGGACACCAAAAGCGACGCGCGACCACGTAGTTATTATGAGAGCGTTGCGCTTATATGCGAGCAGTAACCATATGATTTTCTCTAGACTCTTCCAGTTCTTTGACAAGAGCTCCCCGGTCAAAATAAAGACCGGCTTGCTATTGCATCATCATACGTGCCCAGCTCAGCCGCTGTACATGAGCGACCGAACAACACTGCAGACATAAGGTATCGAGACGCTGAAATTACTCAATCCTCATCCTCGTCATCCTCATCTTCTTCAAGCCCATCTACTCCGTCGAGTTCATCGTCACTTCCTTCCAAGTCTTCGATTCCATCCGCCGCGTCTTCGTCTTCATCGTCGTCATCTACATCTATATCAACGGCCTCGTCATCCCACCCTGCATCCCTCTCTCCTTTCTCCTCCTGTTCTTCCTCCTTCCTCCTCTTCTCTTCTTCCTCTCTCGCTGCCCGCAACACCTTCTCCTTCTCTTCCCTCTGCTGCCTCTGCCCGTCCACAAAAGCTCCGATTGGGGTCTTCTTCCACTCCACCTCCTTCAGGAACCCTTCTACACCTGCTCTATCTCTAGGGCTAAAGTCCACGTTCCTCCTCTTCTCCTCTACAAACCTCGCATTCGTGTCCATCTTTTGCACCAGGAGCGCAACTTGCTTGTTCACCTTGACGTTCTTGTTGCCCGTAGCCGCGTTGCTGACTTCCTTGCCCCAGCGCTTGAGCATGACCACGAGCGGGAGCGAAAGCTCCGGGAACGCAATGTTTTTGCTCCATAGCGCGAAGAACTCGGAGAGAAGCTCTACGACTTGCTCGCCAACGCCGTCTTGGTAAATTCGCGTTCGAAGGTAGCTTTTGGGTGCGCGAATGGAGACGCTAAAGTCGAGAGGCTTCAGGTTTGAATTCTTCGGCGGCTTGCGCATTTCTGCTGTTGCGAGGACTTCATATAGGGCTGATGCAAGTGGAATGTAGGTGTTCGTCTCGGCACTTAGGCGGAGGAGAGAACGGATGAGGTGGAAGCGGAGGGGGAAGTAGGTCGCTGTGGGAATAAGGCGCATTGCTCCTAGGGTGACTTGGACGAGAGGGTAGATAAGCGGACGTAGGGGTGACTGGCCCTTGCCGGAGGTAGCTTCAGCTAGGCTGGAGCAGTGCATCGAGAGCACTCGAGACCAGAAGTCCAACGAGTGTACGTATTGCCAGTTGTAGACCGCTTTATACGCTTCCTTCTGAGGCAATGCTGGGGTTGTCACGCCGGCTGCGGCCGCTTTCTTGCCGCTTGTGCTGGCTCCGGTAATGCTGCTTCGTAGATGGATAGCAAGCCCTCTGATGAATGTGAAACCAGTCGTGTATCCTAGATTTGAATCGTAACCCCAGAGCTTAGCCGCCGAGTTCTTCATCATGTTGATGACACCCAAAGTATGGACAGTGGTGTTCCGGCTGCCTTTGACGATACCTTGATAGGTCGCTTTAAGCACAGCTTCCCGGATACCAGCATCTCCTACTTGAACTAGTCTCTCTAGTATACCGAAGGCCACGAGCCGTGTCTGATCAGAGTTCGAACTCGATGACCACATTTCAACAACGACCTTGACAAGGTCGCGGATAAGCTTCTTGAATGACAAGATATACGGTAGGAGCGGTTTTACGAAGGATAACGTGAATTGGAGGTCGTTGGGCGTGGAGATATTGGGCAACAGATGTAGGATAGACATGGTATGGGACTTGAGCGTAGGTGACAGGGTTCTGAACTTCTTGCTTTCTGTAGCAAGTCGCACTTTGCCATCTGCCGTTTCTTTCGCGGGAAGGTGGTGGTTGAGCACATCGGGAACATGCCTGAGAGCGACTACGAGCAGTTGATGGTAGGCTTCCGGACTGTTGATGGAATACTTGTACTCCTTTGGATCCTCATCGTTCAAATGTGCCGCAGCCCTGAAAGCAAGGACGACCTCCCTCATAGCCCGTAAAGAGTGCTGGTCCTTCATAGCCGCCTCCCATTTCTTGATCATGGCCTTCGTAACAGCCTTGCCGTCATCATCTTCATTCTCATCGTCCGAGTCAGCTTTTTTGCCCTTCTTCTTCTGCTTCTTTTTGCTAGGCTGCTCATCTTCGTCTGTGCCACTGAGCTCGTCAATCTCCGCGAGGCCAGCATCTTCAGCAAAGTCCAAGAGTTCAGCATCGTTCTCTTGGAGATATTTGTAGAACTCCGGATCTTTCTTCGCCAATGCTTCCAGTTGCGCCTTGTGATCTCCCATATCGTCGTCTGACCCTTCGTCCGAGTGTCCATTGGCAATAGGATCTGCCTCTACCGAAATCGCAGAAGAAGCATCGCTGTCGTTGCCTTCCTCTTCTGTCCTCTTCCTCTTACCCGTCTTCGAGGGCACGTCCTTGTTCTTCTTGCTCTTCTTCTGCTTCGGGTCCTCGGGTATGTCGAAACCACCAGCGAAGAAGTCGTCCACGGTCATTTCGCCAAACCTCTCAGCATCTTTGACGTCTTTGGCCTTCTTTCTTTGTGCTTGTGTGTCATCATCACCCTCTTTAGCATTGTCCGCAGCTCGTCGGGCTTTCTTCTTCTCTGCCATCTGCTTCTTCTGCTTGACCTTGGCAACTTCCTTCCGCCGCTTGAGAACATCTTTGAGATGATTTCTCTCGAACTTCTTTTGCGACTTGGTTTGCGGCATGTTGACGAACTTTGCGCGCGACAATGAAGGGAAGAAGGGCAAGAAATTCAGAGTTGACGTGAGCTTCACATGCAGCAGTTTGAAATTCTGAAATTTCAGAAATTCTTGCGCACAGACCAGGCGGGTTGCGGAGAACTCGAGCTACCTCCGCCTGTTACTTTCAAGCAGCTCACACGAGCACACCCCGTCTCTGTTTAGCATCAAGATGTATGGCCAAAGGCAGTTGGCATATGCGCCAACGCCGTATAGCTACACGCCGACGTCCAATTTGTCGGCGACAATCAACCTAGATGAGGTCCGTCCCAACCGTACGCGGATGAAGCAACCCCAGACTGACCTCTTACACACAGGAGGTCAAGTTGTCGACCACCAATGCCGAGAGGGATCTGTACGACTCGCTTGCCGAAATCTACAGCATCATCACCACGCTTGAAGCTATTGAAAAAGCGTACCTCAAAGACTCCATGTCGGAAGCCGATTACACGGAAACGTGCAGCAGACTTCTGAAGCAGTATAAGAACAATCTGGCGGATGAGAATGTAGCGCGAGAGTTTGGAGACCTTGAGAGCTTCAAGCGGCAGTGGGAGGTATGATGGAATACCGTGGTTATGATTGTTCGTATGACTGAGGCCTGCTATAGATGGAATGTCCCAGGGCAACAGAACGTATCCGCATTGGCCTTCCTGCCACTATCGAACAACCTACTATTAAAGCGCCTGCGCAGTCACAGGGGGGTGGTGCTGGCGCCGCTGCGAAGCTCATCGTCACTGCCTCGGAGAACTTCATCACTCTGCTCGATGCTATCAGAATCGGCATGGTCTCAAAGGATACGCTTCACCCGATCTTGGTGGAGACGATACAAGCGGTCAACAAGGTTACCGATCTGGACTTCGAGAACAAGGGCAAGATAATACAATGGCTGATCACATTGAATCAGATGAGGGCCGCAGAAGAGTTGACTCCGGATCAAGCACGAGAGCTCCAATACGACATGGAGCAAGCGTACAACGGATTCAAAGCCACGCTAGAATGAGCGCCATTGTTTGTTAACACAGCTAAAGTTTTTTGACAACTTATCGACTGTTTTTGAGTGATGTCGGCATTCACTTAACCGGAGGGTTGTCCCGTCCCCCACGTGGTGGTCTAGATGACGGCGCGGATGGCCCGTGCGGCCAGATTTATTCGGATTTCGCAGTTTTGCCGGACGAACACTCTGGCGAGTGCGCAACCTGAAGGGTACCGGTCGCCATGGCGCTGGGTCTGACGGTGCTTGACATACCGAATATTACAGAGGAACCCCTCCATGGTGCGTCGACAGTTCTGCTTTCAGTCTCTCCTTCCCTGCTTACACTCGAGCCGTAGTTTATGACCTCCCACAACTCTACACCAAACCTTCCACTAGTGCGCTACTCGAAGTTTTGGAACTCTTGCAGTCCGCGCCTTCCTCTTGGGAGAGTACGCCTCATCAGAGCGGCGTCAGTACACCAAGCCTTCAGCAGCCTCTCACACGCAATGGCTATCTTACACCTCCTGTACGGCGGCGCAGGGTAAAACCTGAAGGGGTTACGGCATACTTGACGAGTATCATCTCTAGCAAGCTGAGATGGGTTGCGGACGACGAAGACAAAGAGCGCATATGGGAAGAAGCAAGCCTGCGGCTGAGTGAGCGCTCGGGTCGGACAGGCATGCCAGCCATATCACGTCCTTTTCATATACCAGTCAACGCAGATGGGGATACTGTTTCGCTACTTCTTCACGAGCCGGCTCTCACCGCAGACAACCTCGGTCTCAAGACTTGGGCATCCTCCTACCTACTCGCCAAACGGCTACACCTTCTGGGTATACCAGTCCGAGCTGACGAGGATGTTCCGACTATTCTGGAACTAGGCGCCGGTACTGGACTGGTCGGCCTCTCTGCGGCCGCGGTGTTTGGAGCGAAAGCTTATTTAACAGACCTCCCAGAGATCGTACCCAACCTCGAGCGCAACGTCGCCACCAATCAACTGCAGGTTGCCAGTTGTGGTGGAGATGTTGCCGCAGGTATACTTGATTGGGCGCATCCAACCGGAACTGTTCAAGGTCGAGAAATCTGTCGCTCATTCCCCTTGATCCTGGCGGCTGATTCGCTTTACTCGCCTGAGCACCCAAAGCTGTTGTGCAATGCTATCAATGCTCTCCTGGAGCGCAGCGAGGATGCGAGAGTCGTTGTCGAGTTCCCGCTCCGAGAGGCGTATGCTAGTGAGAGGGAGGAGTTCAGGATACTGATGAAGGAGATGGGCATGCAGATTCTGGCCCAAGGAGAGGAGGTCGGATTCGATGATTGGGGCGATGAAGACAAGGGAGGCCTCTCAGAGGTGGAGTGCTGGTGGAGTATCTGGACCTGGGCTGAGACACGATCCATTTCGCAAGATTGATTGCTAAAGGCATGGCCGAGACGGATCGTGATGAACCTGATGCAGCATAGATATACCCCGTTAGACATAGACTAGACCTAGACTTAGATCGGATTTTCTGCAGCTTATGAAATCTGTTCCAACGATCAATATGTCTTTACAATACGCACGCGACATGGCAAAATCTCGCCGGAGATTGTTTTCGAATACAGGCCGCAAACGGCTGGCCAGACCAAACATTTACATTTTCGCTTTAATATGGTTTACAACTTCTCCAAACGCTGCTTTTTCCCGACATCCTCAGAAAGTCAGGCCTCAGGACCAGCAATGAGGGTCTTGATTCCCCTGCCATTCTTGACGTCCTCGAACGCCTTCTCGGCGTCCTTGAAGTTGACCTTTCCAGTGATCAACTCCTTGACGCTGACTCTTCCGCTCTCAATGAGCTGGACAGCGAGCTTATAATCACCGCTTCCATACCGGAAGCTACCCTTCAGTGTGATCTCCTTCGTGCAGGCCGCCATGATGGGGAATGTGATATCCGACTTGCCCATACCACCCTGGACGTATGTTCCACCATTCCGGACGGCGTGGATGGAAGTCTGGATGCAAGGCTCAGCACCAGTAGCATCGATGATGACATCGGCACCAGGGCCAAGGTCGTGCTCCTCGATCAGCCTCTTTGCGCTCTCCTCGGGGGACTCCCGCTTGCTCCTGAAGATACCGGTAGCGGCGTACTTCTGGCTGAACTGCAACCTCTCTTCGTTGATATCCACGCAGATGATCTTGGTCGCACCGAAGGCCTTGGCCACAGCGCAGCACAGCAGTCCAACAGGACCGGCTCCGAAGACAACCACGCTGTCACCGGGCTTGACGCCACCCTGCTTGACAATGTGCACACCCACGCTCAACGGCTCCACGAGCGCGCCCTCCTCCAACGACACATGCTCCGGCAACTTGTAGCAAAAGTCCTCCGGCAGGCTGTAGTATTTGGTCAAGGTACCATCGAACGGCGGGGTGGCGGCAAACTCCATGTCCGGGCACAGGTTGTATTTGCCGTCTTTGCACTGCTTGCACCGGCGGCACGGCACGCCGGGCTCCATGCAGACGCGGTCGCCTACTTTGACGGTCTTGACGGAGGAGCCGACTTGGGAGATGATGCCGGCGGACTCGTGGCCGAGGACCATGGGGGCCTTGACGATGAAGTGACCGATGGCGCCGTGGGTCCAGTAGTGGACCTGGCATTGTTGTTAGCATTGTGTTTGTATAGGCTGCCCTAGGGTTGAGAGAACATACATCGCTACCGCAGATGCCGGTGTACTTGACGTCGACAATGACATCGTGAGGGCCCTTGAGCTGGGGCTCGGGACGGCTCTCGAACTTGACCTCGCCGGCCTTTTGGAGGACGAAAGAAAGGTTCTGAAAGCGATTGATGTTGTTAGCGGCCGTTTATGATTTTCTCGCCGTGCATTGTACAACCTCATGAAGGGGTGTGGTGGGGTATGCGTAGCGCGGGGTATTCTCACCTTCTCAGACATTTTTAATTTCGATAGTTGTGTATGAGATGCTTTTGTAAATGTTGTATTGGTATGCTCAATTGCTTTCACAAGGTGCTTCCAATCTCTTATATGGAGCTCAAAAGCAACTGTACGGCTGAATAGAAAGCTTTGCAACGGCGTCCGGGTGTTTTGCTGCGTAGAAGAAAGTTTCCAGCAGTGACTTTTCTAGACCCGTGACGACACAGAGCGTCCAACGGGAGATCACCAAAGTGGGCATGATGCTATTGGCGTCTGCCCCGCGGGTCTGGGAGGCGTTCGCTTCACCTGTCGCTTCTGTAGGCCATTTTATCCGGGTCTTTACCCAGTACTGAAGGGGGAATTTGAGCTGTTGGCGTTCAGGTCATGTCCCACGCCATGGCTCTCCATTGTTCTTGATGTGGACATCAGGCTGAGGAGCGGTGAGCTGGAGAAGCGTATGAAAGCTTCCAGGGTATACGCCTTCTCTCCACGACTTGTACCTTCTTGTCTAATGTAACTCCCGTTCTAAGCTGTAAAGCAGTTGGTCGATATCCCTCTCCACGTTTGCTTGGTATTGGACGGTCCAGAGCCTGCTGACAGTGTCTTCAAATGGCCAAAGAACAACTGATTGTAGTTGTGTAGTGATTGCAAAGCAGAGGCTATAGAAGCAGTATGATTAGGAAATGCTTGACGGTTCGTGACTACAATTTGTGTGCTTGGCAGCCTACTCAGAGCGACAAAGAGTTATGCAAGAGAGATCAAACGCATCTCCTGAAATTATCCATATTACGGGCCAATACAAGCCGTTGGAGAGGAACAGGTATATTGACTGGCCGCGTCCATGTTGTTCTTAATTGATACCTTGAGTGGTCAATACTAGCGATCTATAGAAAGAAGCCGCGAGCCCTAAGAACTAGAACGCCTCCTCAAATGTGTAGCAGCACCCAAGGGGCCACGTAGAGAATACTATGTAGTGCAGTCGTATTGTCCCCAATGTCCTCCCAGCTTCTGGCCAAAGGTATTTTGACAGTGTGACATTGCCCATCGAATGGAGTCGAGGAGAAAGAGGCTATGAATCAACAACATCTACCTTAAGATCAATGGCATCTGGACGCCGGCAAGACTTAGTGCCTAGGCGTGGGCTTGATAATTTGCTTTGATAGTTGTGTTGACTTCGAGGCACCCCCTTGAAGTGATGCCCCCTTGGGGAGGACACTGGAAAGGCGTGGTCTGCCATTCTCCTAATACGCCAAGTGGATTGCTGCACTCGAAGCTGTAGATGTTATGGTCGATGCCATTGGCAATCTCTCCTGAGGCGAAGCGTAGAGAGACAATCATCGAAGTCCAGTATTGAAAGATCCTACCTGCATCTTGTCTCCGGAGGCGGAGTGCATATGACTGAAGATGAGAGTATTGTAAAGTTCCCTACCCACCACCAACGACCAAGTGATTGTATATAGCATTCAAAGGTATATATCTCCTCCCTGACTGATCGTCCAACAGAGAATCATGAGGTAGTGTGCACAAACATATCTTCTTGACGAGTTGACCGGGTTGAGTATTTGAAGAAGCGACAAATACAACTAAGCAAGTGCAGACGGAAGTGCTAATTCTGATGAGGCATTAAAGCTCTCAAATCAATGTAGCTCTGCCTACAACAATGTGGTTGAATGGTGCATCACGATGCGAAAGGACATCTTTTGATACGCAGATCCTGGGCATTTACCACATACTAAGATATGGTCTATTGAGAGGAGGAACCTCGTCACTGCTAATAATTTACATCAGGTGCGAATAGCTGCAACAACATTGAAGAGTAGCCCGATTGGGTAGAAGTTGTTGTACCGCTCTGAGACAACCCCTTTTGACCAAGGTCAAGCTTGGAATATCATGACCTTACGTTTGCCTACAGTATCGTTCCAAATGAACAATCTTACGTTGGCTCTTGTATGTCTAGGCTTTCCATATCTCTGAAGGCAGAGAATAATCTACGCAACTGCCTCGTTGAGCAAAGTTCCAGAACTACTTCGATATCTTCATTAAACGTCACAGGAGTCGATCGCTTCTCCAGGTGCTTTGGTGAAAGGACCAATCGTGCGAGACTTACAGACGACACTTCTCCAAAAGGAAAATCAGCTACTAATCAATAGCGGGCACCACAAAGAAGGTCGCAAATGATCGCAACCAAAGCGATCACGAACAGACAGACAGATAAGGATGACAGGCCAGAAGCACAGGAGGTCCCCAGGCTGACATGATATTGACAGCAGCAGCTGAGCGCTAGATGTGGGATGCGGCTCGTATTTGACCCGGCTTGAGACATGTCACATGTGCAGCTTGCCGCGGACGGATGGTTTGCAGAGCGGCGTCTTACCTGCAGTTGCCGCTATCTCGATGTCTGGGACCCTCGAGCTTCCAAATAATAGCAGCCGCCGCATCGTGTGCTCACGTCTTGCGAACCAGGGCCAGCTTCACAGCACGCGACATCTGCGAGATCGTCTCCACAGATGCCAGTCTCCCGCCGCAGAGATGCTTGAGCATAAGACCCGGAAATGAATTTCGAGAAATAATGTATGGAGCGCATGTTGTCCACTGGCTACTATGAGGTTATCCAGTTTCCTAACAAGGTTAACATGCCAACGCTCGTCCTTCCACCAGTCTTCTCGAACGCACGGCGCTTTAGCTGTTGCTGGTAAGACGGCCTTTCGAAACAGCGCTTGGACACATGCAGGGCGAGATTTGCCGGGCTGCTACCGCAAAATGCGACTCCAGGACGCCATCTGTGGCCAGCTGTTGGACGCCACAGCTTTCACCCATGCGGCAAGGGCTTCGAATGTGGAAGCTTGTTGCGGGTCTGGTATCGGTCCCAAAGCGATGCTCTGCAGGATTCCCACCAATAAGCTGACATTGTCATGTCCTCGGCTGACGCTCGATGTCGGCTTCCTTCTCAGGTATCGCACAGCATTCGGCCTTAGCGAAGATAAGGGCATCCTTCACGACGCCCTTATCACCACCACCAAATGCTTGCCTCTGCCTTCCAGCAAATGAGAATGGCCGTGGGCACGAGAAATGGTTTGGTGCGGCGCCGTCTGACAGCATCTCCTGGATTTGAATGTCGCGCATTGGTCGATTCACAGTCGGACAGCCCCGACGATAATCAGCAGCGGACACTGAGAGAACGACGTAGCGTCTTGGCAGGAAGTATCATGGCCAACTTATCCTTTCCTGATCGGGAAACTGGACAGGCAGAGGAGCGGAACGTTTGGTGTAGGGTCCGGAGCATGGGCGTGCCATGGGTACTGGATCTGGTATTCTGCGACTATGGGACAGGTGGATCATCAAGGGTGATTTAAGCAAGCAGCTGCCCACGGCCCTTCAGGAATTTTTCTCTTTCCTCCAGAGTCGGCTGCAACAGCACTCCACCGGTCATTAACTTCTCGGACTCCGCCGTTGAACCAACAATTCCGGTTACCTAATTGCCAGACCCATCATTAACAATGGCTGACACTACCGGTATTCACAACAACTCGCCTCAGCACGGCGTTGTGTCGAACCCCGATCCAGCTCTGGACATCTCTCACGAGCACCGACATACACATCTTCACCACAGCGCTGCTGCCGAGGCTGGCCGAGAAGATGAAGAGGTGATGTACTCCAAGGGAACCAGCCACCGACGCGATGGCGCTCCCTTGGACGACAGCCTCCATCACAGGCCAGGTCTCTCCCCCACGAGACAACCTGCTGAGAAGGAGGGTGCCGTCGACATTGTCGATGCTGAGAAGGGTGGACGATTGAGCCCACAAACCTCCACCGAAGACGACCCTCGCGACCACAGATTTTCGAGGTACTACTCAAAGTACAAGATCTTCTTCCACCTGTTCATCTGGTTGCTCTTTACTGGGTACGTAATTTTGCGCTTTTCCCTCGTGTTCGGTTGGTGATTTTCTCGGCATACGTATGTTGTGCATGCATGGTCACGGGACTTGCGGAGAACTGCTGCAACACCACACTTGGCGGACGATGCGGTTATCATCAAACTCAAAGAATTTCGGCTGACAAAATGTGAACAGTTGGTGGATTGCCAGCTTGGTCCTTCACCGAAATGACAAGAACTGGGTCGTTCCATTCTTGCTGTACCTTGCCATTACCCTCCGTCTCATCACCTTCTATGTCCCAGTCACCTATGTCACGAGGCCTATGCACTGGGTATGGAACCGGACGGGTGTCAAGGTCCAATCAGTCATCCCCGAGAAATTCAGAAACTACGCTGCTGCTGCCCTGGTCATTGGAGTTATCATAATCGGCGCATTCGCAAGCGAGGAAACTCAGGACAACACCCGGTCCAACCGTGCAGTGTCACTGTTCGGCTTGGCTGTCTTCATCTTCGTTCTCTGGGCCACCTCCAGGAACCGCAGCAAGATTGTCTGGCAGACCGTCATTGTTGGCATGTTCATCCAGTTCATTATCGCCCTGTTCGTCCTTCGCTCAGGCGCTGGCTACAACATCTTCAACTTCGTTTCCGAGCTTGCTCGTGATCTGCTTGGATTCGCCGGCAACGGTACCGCCTTCTTGACCTCCACCGATGTTCTTTCGCTCGGATGGTTCTTGGTTGGCGTCATTCCGGCCATCATCTTCTTCGTTGCTCTCGTCCAGATGCTCTACTACTGGGGCGTGCTCCAGTGGTTCATTGGCAAGTTCGCCGTCTTCTTCTTCTGGTCTATGAAGGTCTCTGGTTCCGAAGCCGTTGTCGCAGCTGCATCCCCCTTCATTGGTCAGGGTGAATCTGCTATGCTTATCAAGCCCTTCGTCGAGCATTTGACCATGGCCGAGCTTCACCAAGTCATGTGCTCTGGTTTCGCTACCATTGCCGGTTCCGTCTTGGTCGCATATATCGGCCTCGGTATCAACCCTCAGGCCTTGATCTCTTCGTGTGTCATGAGCATTCCCGCTTCGTTGGCCATCTCCAAGCTACGATACCCCGAAGAGGAGGAGTCCTTGACCGCCGGTCGTGTCGTCATTCCCGATGACGACGAGCATCGCGCTGCCAACTCTCTCCACGCTTTCGCGAACGGTGCTTGGCTCGGTCTCAAGATTGGCGGTATGATCGTCGCCACTCTGCTCTGTATCTTGGCTCTGCTCGGTCTCGTCGACGGTCTCCTGACATGGTGGGGCCGCTACATCAACTTGAACGGTGACTACGATCTCACCATCGAGCTCATCATGGGTTATGTGTGCTACCCCATTGCCTTCCTGCTCGGTGTTCCCCGCAACGGCGATCTCTACAAGGTCGGCGAGCTCATCGGCATCAAGCTCATTGCTGTAAGTATACTCTGCAGTAATATGATATTTGTGAATTATTACTGACTTTCATCTCTACAGAACGAATTCGTTGCCTACTCTCGTCTGCAACAAGACCCAGCCTACGCCAACATCTCCCCTCGTTCCCGCCTTATTGCCACCTACGCCCTCTGCGGTTTCGCCAACATTGGTTCGCTCGGTACCCAGATTGGTGTGCTCTCTCAAATTGCTCCTGGCCGTTCCGGTGATGTCGCTCGGTTGGCCCTCAGTGCCCTGATCACTGGTGCCATCTCCACTCTCACGAGCGCGAGTATTGCTGGTCTCCTGGTCACCAACCAGTCCCAGTTCTTCACTCCCCCAGCACCCACCAACGGGACCACCACCAAGTTTTAGGCGTGTACAAAAGCATGGCTCCATTGTATGGATAGCGAGCTGTAGCGTAATAGCATTGCTTTATAGATATACCCAATTCTATCACTCAACGACTTCACCTGTATCTGCGCCTTTACATGTTTGAAATTACGCCAACCCTTGTGTCATTAACGCTTAACTCATTCAGACGAGAGGGCACTAGTGTTTGTCCATTTTCGAAACGCATGGCAATACGCTTAAAACACCGAAATCAGCTTTTGCAGAACATTCAGCGGACTTGATACTCCGAACTCTGCAACATCCCACACATCTGATTCCATCGGCATGCCGCATGCTTCCAGATATAGACATCTCTTGCACCCTTGTTTTCCACAAATCTGATGCTTGGCAGCTGCTGCCATAAAAATTTCATTCCTTTGGAGCGATATCGCTCTACTCCAACGATTGATTTGCGCTCAATTTCTCTCGGCGTCACAATTTGACTTCCTTCCATGCATTAGATGGGAGTAGCTCGAGGCATTCCACACATGTGAAGTGACCACGACCCTTTACATCGAGTATCAGACCGCACGATCCTTTTGATAAGAGACATCAAGAGGTACAAGTTTCCATCGAGTAAAACTCCGTGTCCCCCAAGCGACCGCAGCATCCCATTGGCGGGTAGGCGAGCGGCGAGAGCGACAATCGCAACGGCAGCCGAGCGGCGCCCAGGCCACCCGGCCAGGGTCTCCCGCCAAACGGCCATTTCCATCGAGCCAGCTTATCTCAACCTCGCACGACCATATCAGTCTCCGACCACCAATCACAACCTTCTTATGCTACGTTAAGCCATTTTGCTTTTGCTCCAACTTGTCTTCTTACACCTTGGCTACATCTTGACCCTCCAGCGCATCGCTTGAAGGTTCGCCCACGGAGGCTTGCAGAATACGAGTCGAGACCATCTACTTGGCAGCGATGTCTAGCAATCATGTTGAACACAACAAGCCCTCGCCAACTTGGCCTTTTATTTTGTCCAGCCTCCTGAAAAACAAACAGTTTTCTCAGGTGATCCGTTGCTCTGGGAGCAGCCAGCCAAGCGAGCGTGTACACCCATCTGAGAAACACAACTAACGCATATCGGCCATGACATCCCACAGTTGCAGGCAAAATCCTGCGTTATCGCTAGCAGCACGACGCCATACCTGCTCGGGTGCTCCACTGCCGCACTCAGCTCCACCAGACTAAGATTCCGCCGTCAAGATATCGCTGCAACAGCCAAGATCAACAACCATTTCATAGCCTTATCGGCTTCGCCCTTGCACGGTCTTGGCAAGAACAGCCAGCATGTGAGATATCTCCGTTACAGATGCGCTCCAAGGACCAATGAGCTTCTCCTCACAAGCATCTTTACGTTCAATCATGCCTTTGACAAGCATACCCCACGATACTCCATGGGTGCCTGGACCTCCAAAAGACCGTAGCTCTTGCGCTCCCCTCGTGGCCGAAGGTCGGCAACTAGACTCCAAGGGTCACAGCTGCCATGCATATCGAACCCTGAGCTGTGGTCTGGAGTTGACATTGGTGAGGGGAGAAGTTTTTTTAGACTTTGTATAGTGTTGGCATGGCATATGCTGTTGGGGGTTGCCGTCCACGGCATGGGGTATGGCATTGTCTGGCGATCGTCTTGATATAAGTATAGCTCTTCCCTCTCTGCTTCGCTCGTGTCTCGTATTTCATTGCTTCACGACCTCTGAAGCGTACTGTACTCTCTCCAAGGGTTAGCCAAGAGGACAACAGGCGACTCATTGCAACGATGGCAGCTACTCCTCCTCTGTCTCAGGCCGTAGGCTATGGAGTCATCATTGGTTTGGGATTCGCTTTCGCGTAAGTATCATCTGCCACTGATATGAAGAGGATAGCAAGACTGACGTTCTGCAGGTTTGGTATGATCTTGACGACGTTCGTCCTCAAAAGGTATGACAAAACCCCCAAACCCATCCCATTTACCGGCCATCACGATGTATTGCTGTACCCAACGGCGACGATCCTTCCCTGTTCTGGTCCGTCTCCGACGTTACGAGGATCGACAATCAGCGAAGACGTCGAAAACCCGATGCTGCGGCTCGTTATCAAATGATGAACGAGGCCAGTATCACGGTGACTTGATGCGATCGGTACCGTTAAGAAAACGCAGCATCATCATGAGAAGCCGCGGCAAGCGGAGACGGCTATCAGCTTGACGAGAATCAGCATGACATATACCGGGAATGTATTGAAATGGCAGCTGATAAACACTACCTCAGATACAACAACGAACTGCAAACCTCCGAAACGTTCTCCACCGCTGGCCGTACCGTCAAGTCTGGACTTGTTGCCTCCGCTGTCGTCTCCTCCTGGACTTGGGCCGCTACTCTGTTGCAGTCCTCCGGTGTCGCTTACCGATATGGCGTCTCTGGTCCTTTCTGGTATGCCTCTGGTAAGTACTCCTGTGCAGCCGATCATGGGAGGGAGTGGCCTACTGACGGTCTGCAGGCGCCACTGTACAGATCATTCTCTTCGCAACTCTGGCCATTGAGCTGAAGCGCAGGGCGCCCAATGCCCACACATTCTTGGAAGTCATTCGCGCCCGTTATGGCGCCATCACCCACGGTGTCTTCATCGTCTTCGGCCTCATGACCAACATCCTCGTCACTGCTATGTTGCTTACAGGTGGCTCTGCCGTCGTCACCTCACTCACTGGTGTACCCACGGCCGCCGCCTGTTTCCTCCTCCCCGTCGGTGTCGTCCTCTACACCATGTTCGGTGGTATCAAGGCTACCTTCTTGACCGACTACGCGCACACTGTCGTCATTTTGGTCATCATCTTCATTTTCGCGTTCACGGCCTACGCTACCAACGATGTTCTTGGCAGCCCCAGCAAGGTCTACGACCTCCTAGTCGAGGCCGCCAGAGCGCACCCCGTTGCTGGCAACGAGGGCGGGAGCTACCTGACCATGCGATCTAAGGAGGGAGCCATCTTCTTCGTGATCAACATTGTCGGCAACTTTGGTACCGTGTTCTGCGACAATGGATATTATAACAAGGCAATCGCCGCTAGTCCTGTGCATGCTCTCCCGGGTTACATCATGGGTGGTCTCAGCTGGTTTGCTATCCCCTGGCTCTGCGCCACTACCATGGGTTTGGCTGCTCTGGCCCTTGAGAGCAACCCCGTCTTCCCCACCTACCCTAACCGCATGGCTGACGCCGATGTCTCTGCTGGTTTGGTCCTCCCAGAGGCCGCCGTGGCCATGCTAGGCAAAGGTGGTGCTGCTGCCACCCTGCTCCTCATCTTCATGGCCGTCACCTCTGCCATGTCTGCTGAGTTGATTGCCGTGTCCACCATCTTCACCTACGACATTTACAAGACCTACATCAAGCCAGAGGCTAGCGGTCGCAGGCTTGTTTACATGGCTCACTCTTGCGTCGTCGGCTATGCTATCGTCATGGCTGCCTTCTCCACTGGCTTGTACTATATTGGGTAAGTGACCCTCCAGGTCTGAATACTTAGTGGTCAATTTGCTGACAAGTGATAGCATTTCCATGGGTTACCTCTACCTACTCATGGGTGTCATCATCTCCTCTGCCGTCCTGCCCGCATGCTTGACTCTCATGTGGTCTCGTCAGTCCTGGGCTGCTGCCACTTTCAGTCCAGTCCTCGGTCTGATCTGCTCCTTGATCGCGTGGCTCGTAACCGCCAAGAAGGAATCTGGCGAGCTCACCGTTGACTCTACCGGCGCCAACAACCCCATGTTGGCCGGTAACGTTGTTGCTCTCCTTGCTCCGGTCATCTTCATCCCGGTGCTCACCTTTGCCTTCAAGACGCCCAAGTATGACTGGCTGTCCATGAGGGCTATTCGCAAGGGTGATGACTCCGATATGGCCGCTGCGGCGCACATGGATATCGAGACTCTACCTGGCGAGCGCCGCAACTCCGAGGCTGAGGAGGCAGCAGAGCAGGCGAAACTCAAGAAGTCGGTCAACATTGCGCGTGCCATGACTGTCTTCATGACCCTTGCTCTCTTGGTGCTCTGGCCCATGCCCCTGTACGGCTCAGGCTACATCTTCAGCAAGAAGTTCTTCACCGGCTGGGTCGTTGTCGGCATCATGTGGTTGTTCTTCAGCTCCTTCTGTGTCGGTATCTACCCGCTTTGGGAGGGCAGGAAGACCCAGGCTAGAACTATCAAGGCTATCTACCTTGATCTTACTGGCAAGAGGAAGCCGATTACCCACGGTCGTGTTGAGGAGACGCCTGGTGACTCTACCCCAGTCGAGACCGAGAAGGTTGCGATCAAGGAGTAGAGATCTCATAAAGGTTCCCGAGCAATCACTGAAGTTGGGTAGCCTCTTGTCTTAGCCTTGTTGTTTTTGACTTTCTGCAAGATACCACCTATACCACTCGTTGTCTGGAATAGAATCGTAAACGTTCTATCTTGAGAAGTTTGCGTTGCTACCGTGCACGAATAAGTCCGACTTGATACATACAACTCTGAGTGCAAAAAACCCTATGTCTGTAGCACGAACTATCTCCCCATGCGTCTCTCCGCCCCCGCCCAGCCTTTGATCCACGTGGGCCTACGGTCTGAAAGTTTTGTTCGATCCGCACCATCACATTCTGTCCTGCAGGACCTGCACTTAGGATTAGGGAGCTATGTTCGTGGCGGTGCGACAGGAAGGTCACGTGCATGACCCTCAGTCCATCGAAGCTCATGGCGAACATGCAACGCCAAGCAACCAGCGGGGTGCACCGGAGTCCGAACAAAGTCGTCACTGCCCCACATGCGACCCTTTCGTTAGGCTTCTATCCAGCGTCGATCGTAAACACCCTGCTGAGCCTCAGTGTCATTGCGAAGACACTTCCGTAATCGCATTGGTCTGTGTGAAAATCATTCAGGCACCAATTCTTGTTTTCTTCAGCAGATTTCTTTGCGAAAGCTTGCAGGCAAAAAGGAAACCCACTGTTTGTTTTGCTCAGAGGGGTCTCACTTTGAAGAAGAGAACATACGGCTTCCGCTACTTTCCGCGATGAATGTCATAAAACTTCAGAGGTATTGAAAGACATATCGGGGCGCATCTCATACAGGCGCTGACATTGTATCCTTGCGCATAGGAAATATCCTCAATTCGATCAATCGGAAATCTTCTCCCTGCAAGATGCCTTCCGCAAGCTCGACGTGGACGACAAAGGTTACCTAGATGAGGGTACCGCTATCAAGGGCGCGCAGGGCTCGGAGCGCCAGCCATACGATGTCGTGCGCCAGGCGCTGAAGGAGGTCGAGCTCGATAGCTCGAGAAGAGTCGAGTTGGACGACTATGTCGATGTACGTGTTGGGCATAACGAAGCACCCAAGTGGCAGGTATAAGGATACGGCTGACATGGTGCTTTTGGGATATAGCTCATCTCCAAACTCCGCCAATCCTCTCCAGCACAGAAGCGCATGTCCACTGGTCCCACGCGATCCCGCGGTCTCAGCAATGTAGGCAACATCGAGCCCTCCTCTCCTGCCCGAGTTCCTGGTGCCACTGGCGGCAAGATTCAGGTTCAAGGCTCCTCCGCCAACGTAACCCATACGATTAACGAGGACGAGCGCACCGAGTTCACACGTCACATCAATGCAGTCCTCGCTGGGGATCCGGATATAGGACATCTGCTTCCCTTCCCGACGGACACCTTTGAGATGTTCGACCATTGTAAGGATGGGCTTGTGTTGGCGAAATTGATCAACGACAGTGTGCCGGACACGATCGACGAACGAGTGTTGAACAAGGTTGGGAAGAAGATCAAAACATTGAATGCCTTCCACATGACGGAGAACAACAACATTGTGATTGAGTCAGCCAAGGGTATAGGGTGTTCGGTCGTGAACATTGGATCTGGCGATATTATTGAGGTCAGGGAGCATTTGATACTGGGCTTGATCTGGCAGATCATCCGGAGAGGTCTGTTGGGCAAGATTGATATCAAACTACACCCGGAGCTATACCGGCTGTTGGAAGATGATGAGACGCTAGAGCAGTTCCTGCGGTTACCGCCCGAGCAGATCCTGTTGAGGTGGTTCAACTACCACCTGAAGAATGCTAAATGGCACAGAAAGTTCGTCTAGTCCTTGCAAACCATAGGTATATCCGTGCTAACTTGTGGTGTAGAGTCGCCAACTTTTCGACAGATGTTAAGGACGGCGAGAACTATACTGTGCTCCTCAACCAGCTCAAACCCGACATCTGCTCTCGCTCTCCGCTTCAAACCCGTGACCTCCTCCAGCGAGCAGAAGAAGTACTCCAAAACGCCGACCGCATCGACTGCCGCAAGTTCCTCACACCCACCTCCCTTGTAGCCGGTAACCCCAAGCTCAACCTCGCCTTCGTCGCAAACCTGTTCAACACACACCCTGGTCTCGACCCCATTACTGAGGAAGAGAAAGCCGAGATCGAGGACTTCGACGCGGAAGGTGAACGCGAAGCTCGTGTCTTCACTCTCTGGCTCAACTCATTGGACGTACAACCCACCGTCGTCTCCTTCTTCGAGGACCTCAAAGATGGCACAATCCTTCTCCAAGCCTACGACAAAGTCATTCCTGGCAGCGTAAACTGGCGACACGTAAACAAGCGCCCACCAGGCGGCAACGAACTGATGCGCTTCAAAGCCGTGGAAAACACAAACTACGCCGTCGAGCTAGGCAAGCAAAACCGCTTCAGCCTGGTCGGCATCCAAGGCGCAGACATCACAGACGGTCAACGCACCCTCACGCTCGGCATGGTCTGGCAGCTGATGAGACGCGACATCGTCTCCACCCTCACGAACCTCGCCCAACGCCTCGGCAAGCGCGAAATCACCGACGCCGACATGGTCAAATGGGCCAACGACATGAGCCGCAAGGGCGGCCGCAACAGCGCCATCCGCTCCTTCAAGGACTCCAGCCTCGGCAGCGGCGTATTCCTGCTCGACGTCCTCAACGGCATGAAGAGCGCGTATGTGGATTACGACTTGGTGGCGGCGGGCAAGTCGGACGAGGAGGCGTATGCGAACGCGAAGTTGGCGATTAGCATTGCGAGGAAGATGGGGGCGACGATTTGGCTTGTGCCCGAGGATATTTGTGCGGTGCGGTCGAGGCTGATTGTGACGTTTATTGGCAGTTTGATGAATACTTATGAGAAGATGGGTGGGAACTGATTTCGCAAGGATCATGAGGTAAATTGACAGTGGTCAATGTAGATTCTCAGACCAGTTGATAGTCCGAATACCAAGTTTGGTACAAAAGTGTATATATCTGCACATTTAACCTTTCGAGATGAAGTACGATTTGCAAGAGAAATGGGTGCAGTCAATTCTATGTACAGCGGCAACAAATGCCGTTACCCAAACGAGCCCAACAGCAATATCTACAAAGCCAACAAGACAACCCAACAACAAGAACAAAATCAAAAGCTCAAACAGCCTCAATATTACTAAGAGGCACATACCCCTCCTCCTCCCTCCTCTGCCTCGTCAACCCCACAAGATCCCTAACCCTATCCACCGCACCGCCCACCCTCTCCTTCAAACTCCTCCTCCCCACCACCCCACCCTTCTCCAGCACCTCCTGGCTCATCCACCTTGGCCGCCTCCACAACCTCAGCATCAAACTCGACAAAACTACACTCACGCTACTCATCGCCATGGCCGCCCCCGCAGCCATCGGGTGCAGATGCCACCCGAACGGCAGGAAGAAGCCCATGGCGAACGGCAGCCCGATGAGGTTGTAGCCACACGCCCAGAGCAAGTTCATCTTTATCCTTGTGAAGATCGTCCGCGCGAGGTGCAGCGATGCGGGCACGTCGAGTAGGTTGTCCGAGCGCATGAGGACGATGTCAGCGGCTTCCATGGCGACGTCCGTGCCTGCCGCCATGGCGATGCCGATATCAGCGGTTGCGAGGGCGGGGCTGTCGTTGATGCCGTCGCCGACCATGGCGACTACGGCGCCATTGGCTTGCAGGTCCATGACGATTTCGCGCTTGCGGTCCGGGGTGGAGGAGGCATGGATAGAGGTGGAGGGGATGCCGACTTGAGAGGCGACGTGGGTGGCTGTGGAGAGGGTGTCGCCGGTGACCATGCTGGACGTGATGCCCATGCGGGTGAGGGCGAGGATTGTGGCGCGAGATGAGGGTTTGAGGGTATCGGAGAGGTGCAGAGAGCCGGCGTAGCGGGCGTTAATGGAGATGTGGATTGTGGTTGTGCCGGCGGTTTTGCTGTTAGACGGGGAGTTGGTGTCTTCACGTTCAATAGGAACTTGAACACCCTTTGAGCGCAGGAAGGTAGCATTGCCGATAAGCAGGGTGTGGCGTGTATGAGAAGGGCTGATGGCGGCTTCGACGGTTGCGGAGATACCGTTGCCTACAATTGCTCCGAACTCGCCGACACTGCCATCAAGGGCGCCGTCAACTCCGAGACCAAGATACTCCTTGGCTGCGCGTACAATTGCTCTGGCGATGGGATGCTCACTGCCCATCTCTGCCAACCCAACCAAAGTCCAGAACAGGCGGAGTGACTGGGGCGTGTTCTCCCAGTCGGCTACGATATCCGTGCTCGAGACGCTCATCTTGCCTACTGTGAGAGTGCCGGTCTTGTCAAAGACAACGTGTGTAACCTTGGTCGCAGTTTCGAGAGCAGCTCCACCCTTGACGAGGATGCCCTGTTCAGCTCCGACACCGGTTCCGACCATGACTGCAGTGGGCGTGCCGAGTCCCAAAGCGCATGGGCAAGCAAACACCACGACCGAAATGCAGAGCTTGAGACAGACCATAAATTTGCCGCCGCTTTCGTGGTCAGTGAAGAGTGGTGGTGGGTGAGGGAGCACATGGCTAAGAATCATCCACGCTACGAAGGTAGCTATGCCAAGCGTGATGATAATGGGTACGAAGTATCCAGCAACAACATCAGCGATACGTTGAATTGGCGCCCGACTTGTTTGTGCTTCCTGGACAAGACGGACAATCTGGCTCAGCTGAGTGTCCCTGCCCGCTCTTGTGACCCTGAAGTCAATACGGCCTGCACCGTTCACAGTACCAGCCATGAGGTAAGCGCCCTTCTTCTTGAGAACAGGCATGGCTTCACCAGTGACCATACTCTCGTCGACGTAACTTTCACCGCGGGTGACTGTACCATCCGCGGGAATCTTGTCGCCTGGCTTTAGGATGACGATATCGCCAACTTCGATGAACTCCGTCGGAAGCACGCGCTCCTTTGCCGCATTGCTGGTGTTCTCCCTCGATTCGGCAGCCTTCTCATCTGTCTTTTCAGTCTCCCAGCCTTCTGCAGCTTTCTGTGCAGCAATGGGATCCGCGTAGATGGTAGCCATTGATGGAGCCAGTGACATGAGCCGTGACAGTGCCTTTGATGTTTGTCCCTTTGCCCTATTCTCCAACCATCGTCCAAGAGTGATGAAGGTGATGAGCATAGTACTCGTGTCGAACACCACGCCAGGTCTTGAGTGAGGCTCATACAGCACAGAGACAACCATGGATGCCACGCTGAAGAAGAATGCGGTAGATGTACCCAGGACGACTAGGACATCCATAGTCGGTGACTTGTGTATCACCGACTTGTATGCAGAGATGTAGAAACGCTTTCCAATGCCAAACTGAACGGGTATCGTGAGGAACAAACAGACAACATCGCCGAGCCAGAGTCCAGGTATGGGAAGCCGGATCGCGCCGTAGTTAAGGAAAGGTAGGAACATGGGGAAAATCATGCTAGTAAGGAAAACGGGTATCGCGAAGGAAAGGGAGAACAGGAAAGCGCGCCGCCACTCATGAATCTCTTTGGTCTTTGCCAGGGATTCTAGCTGAGCATTGTTGTCATCCGCATCTGCAACCAAGGCATTGTAGCCTTGCTTCTCTACTGATTCAACGATCGCGCGGAGACCAACCACAGAGGGCTTATGTGTGACTATAAGTCGGGAGGTGTTGAAGTTTAGAGAGGTTGAAAGAACGCCTGGCATGCTCTTGATGGACGACTCCAGATCAAGCGCCGCTGATGAGTCGGGAAGACCGTACACCTTGAGATGGGTGGTGCTGCTACCGGAAGTTTGCTGAGCATCCTCTCTTTCCGAGGATACAATCTTAACGTCGAATCCACGGTCTTCGATGATCTCCACAATCTGCTCAGGAGAAAGCTTGACCGGATCGTGCGTGATGACTGCTCTTTCTGCCAACAGGCTGATGTTGAACTGAATGAGGCCTTCGACGTCTTTGAAGCCACCCTCAACAGCACTAGTGCAAGCGCCGCATGTCATTCCCTCAATGGCAACTGTAGTCGTCCGCAAATCCGTTTTCTTGCCCGATCGTTTCAGCTTCATCTGCGTGTCCTTCTGCTCCACTACAGAGTCAACGATGCTGGCATCAAACCCCGTGTCCTCAATAATCTCCACAATCTTTTCCGCGCTCAAGACATCGGCATCGTGTTCCACGACCGCCCTCTCGCTTAGCAGACTGATGCTAAAGTGCTTAACCCCCGGTATATCCTTAAACCCTCCCTCCACCGCACTCGTACAAGCCCCACAAGTCATCCCCTTCACGCTCACCGTCGTAGTCGTAAACCTCTTCCCATCCTCCTCGTCCTCTTCATCCTCCCCCTCAACCTCAAAACTATCCGGATCCGCCAGTTCCTGAGGAACATCACTACTCAACACCTCAGCGTCAAACCCTCTATCCTCAATGATTTCCTTGATCTCCTCCGCGCTGATAACAGAAGGGTCGTGCGTGACAACCGCGCGCTCCATGACGAGCGAGACGGAGACGCTGCCTACGCCCGCGACGTTGGTGAGGCCGCCTTCTACGGCGGAGGTGCATGCGCCGCAGGTCAGGCCTTCGACCTTGAGGGTGGTGGTGGCCATGTGTGCGGGTTTCAGGGGTGCCGAGGCGTTGGCGGTGGACACTGGGTGGTAGGTTGCGGGCGCCATGGTTAAATGATTTGAGTGTAGGAGTGTAAATCGTAGTGTCGCAAGCCCTCAGCGGGCAGAGGTAATGGTTAGGTAGCCAGTATATGAGGGTTGGTGGGTTCTTCGTAAGCTGAGTTGGAGCTGAGGTCTTGTACAACGCAGGTGTTCGCGGATTTGGGGGCCCCCGGATGTGGCGTCCTCCAACAGTTTTCTTTGTCTTCAACGATACGGTTGTCGCACAACCAAGGCAGTAGATATGGTGAGACCAGCTCAGAGAGTAATGGATAGTAGAGCAAGATTAGGTGGTGCAAAAGTAGAAGTACATTGGGCCTTTATTATTAATTCACTAGGTAAGGGTGTAGGTGTCAGAAGTAAGAGCCAAGAATTGAGTTTCCCGTGATAGGAAGCCTGGCTCAGTCCCGATGCAGCCGAGCCTCAAAGTCCGAATGGAATGTCGTATATTTAGATTAACTGTTTCGATTGCGGCTCCCGTCTCAGCCGTCAGCATAGCATCTTGCGTCAACGAGTCTTGCCTTCGTGATGCCCTGGATATGAAAAGGGAATGGGCTAACACCTTTAATCGAGCAGATGGCCTCCTGTTTGCGCAGCGCTTCTTCGAACAATGTTCAGGTGCCAAGAGCCGAGGGTCCGGGACTTCTGCAACGCTAAGCCACATTCGGCAGCCGACAAGGTTTCATCAGCCCTACATAGCCGATGTCTAGAAGCGATGAGAACGTCTATAAGGTACACTTAAAAGAGACTTTTGCAATGGGGTCTAGTGGTCTTCCTATTGTGTCATTCACGGTCTGGATGAGCTGGTTAGTACGGCACTGCGATTCAATTCAACTTCTGCCCGCTCTGTACACGATCATGAGAGTGGAAATGGCAGTATGCGTCCCTTGGTTTCCTCAATCTATACCAACATGGGCTTAAGAACCTAACTCTGAACACGCTCCCTGGGTATGCAGAACAACAGGTCTGGATATATCTAACAAAAGAGATGATGCGCCGTTCGCTATGCTTTCGGAACCACGTTCTTGAAAGAAAAGAAACGCTTGCAAACACGGCAATCTGGCAACAGCAAAAGTATGTAACAAAAATCAAAACGCGTCATGGTCAATCAATGCTCAGTGAGAGAGCAAGTCTCCCCGTCTGGTACGGATCATTTACAGTCTAGTAGCTCTTATATTTCTGGACGAACGTTAGCATCAACCTCCCCATGACTGAAATGCCGTTAAGACAACTTACCTCCGCAGTCCTCCTTCTGACTTCCGGATCCACCGCGTTTGCAACACCCATAGCCGCTTGCCCAACAGCTTTGGTGACTCCAATGGCCGGCCTCAAAATGATCAAGGGCGCCCTCTTTGCTACCGCTTTGGCCGCCCCGGTCGCACTGCCGCTCTCCGCAATCTCGCCTGGAATTGCTATGATGGCGTTCTTGGCAGTTAGCAGATCGCGCTCAAGGTAACGAGCGGCGGAGAGCAGCCCCTGACGGACGTTGAGGGGTTGATCGGCGTAGTTAGAGTGCGCCTTTGGGAGGTCGTCGTCATCCGAGGATTCGTGATCGTAGTGGGCTTGCCCGGACTGAGAGGACGCGTCGAAGAGGCCTTCCGCGCCCTGAAGAACGCCTTGCGTTCCAACTGCCAACTTCGCCCCTAGCTGAGCGACTTCCCGGGCAGTGGTTTTCGCAAAGGCAATGGCTCCCTTCTGGATGCTACGGACGACGCGGCCGTCCTTCTTGTACTCCTGCATAGGAACGTAGATGAGGTCGCGGACGCCCGTACCAATGTTGACGAGAGAGCGCACGGGTGCGAGACCGCTCAGGACAGTGGGTAGCTGGTTTCGCTTGACGTCTGGCATCCAGACGTTGTTGAGGGCATCGTGAATCTTATCTGCCGGCGTCCCGTAGAGGATGACGTTCTTGAGGAGGATATCGGCTGAGTCGAGGATGAAGAAGTTCATAAATTCGGTGGTGTGCCCAGAGCGAAGGCCAGCATAGTCAACCTTCTTAGGCTTGTAGTCCAGTCGGAGTTTGACCGGCTCGACCTCGATACGTGAAAAGAAGGGCTGCTCGGTTGGGCCCTGAGAGGGTGCAGATTCGTCCTTGAATTCGAAGAAACGCGTGATAAAGTCGAGCGCATCCTGGTCCACGTGCAAGCGTAGAGGCGCTACCTTTACTGTAAGGATAAGATCCGTCGCGGACACATCGGGCAATAATTTTACCGTAAGCAGCGTGACGTCAACTTGTGACTGAGACGCGTGCCTCTGCCCGTAATCGTGATTGTACGTCGCAAACTTCCTCCATGTCGAGGTGGGCATGTTGTCAAATACTTCCAGGTCCCTCACTAGAATGTTGACGGAGTTCTGAGTGGAGCCCGAGCCCGGAGGGAAGACAACGAACTCAACAGCAACACCTCTAAGGTCGAATTGGATTCGCTTCTTCCTGCTTCTTTCCAACCTCAGTCGCTTTCCCCTGCTTCTCGTTGTGGACGCATAGCTTGTAGTTCTAGAGATTGTCGTAGGCGCATCGCTACCCGTTTCACTCGTAAGATCGTCCATGTTGCGGTTGATCTGGCGTCTGAGCTCTTGAGGGTCACTCTTTGCGGGGATGCCGATGTAGATAGAGTTGAATAGAATGTCGCCAATGACAGATTCATCATCCTCATCATCCTCAAAGGCTGGGCGTCGTTCCCGGCGCCTTTCCTCTGCCTTGGCTTCGACATCACGTACAGCTTTAGTGATGACGTCCCGTGTTCTCTGCCAGTCATACCCATCGTGCAGATTCCACAAGAGCTCCTCAACCTTGACACTGACGGTAATCGGATTCTTGGCAGAGCTGTTACTGATCTTGAGCTTGCCGTTGTCATTGTCCCATCTAAGATACTTGCGTTCCTGCACCTCGACATGACCGAGGAAGTCCAAGTCGAAAAATTCAAAGTCATCGTCTCCCGGTAGAAACTCTTCATCCGTATCGGTCCTTGCGCGACTGGAAGCTCTATCTCGAGCAGAGACGTGTGCTTGGTTCTGTACAACAAAACTTCCAGTGTCAGGATCCTCTGCAGTCTCCCCATCGTCAGGGACATAGAAGCTGCCAACCATATCTACCCCTTCTTCAAGGTCATCCTCATGGAGAGCCTCCGGTAACGGTTGCAATGGGGGTGAAGGTGCACCTGCAGCGTTGGGTTTGGCGAAGAAATCGCCGGCGAACGATGCCATTAGATTCTCAATGGGCATGACCTTTGTTTTGTACCTCTGAACTTTACTAGGAGGGGAAGGCGGCGCAAGAGAGTTAAAAAGGTTGATCATCGTCTGAGTGGAATCTGCGCAGGTCTCCAAGGTGAACAGCTTGGCCAATAGGTCAACTTCCACTGTTCCAGAGGGAGCGTCCTCTTCTTGGTGAAGCTTCACTGCTAAGTGGGTTGATTTGATCGTGCTGATAACGACATATCCTTGAGCGCAAAGTTCCGATATCTGCCGGTTGATATGTTCGGGAGATCGCATTTTCGGAGACGGCGGATTGTCTGTTGCCGTTAGGTTCTCTACATGGTCAACCAGAAGTATGGATGCTGTTCGGAGCTCCAGTGAAGTAGAGAAATCCTTCCCTTCGGGCACCTCCCCGGTTAGCCTGGCGTCACCAACCACGAATAGGCCCTTCGACGGCAGCTCCCTAGGGTTCAAGCCTATCGCGCATTCCTTGACAAGGACATCGAGATTCATTGCGGCCTTGGTAGCACGTGAACTAGTCGTGACGTTGGAGGACTGTCTGGAGATGCTGGCGGGAAGTGCTTTACCAGTGATGGTTGCTACTGATGCTGCAAGATCCGTAGTAATGTCTTCTGCTGTTGCATCTTCAGGCAGACCCATGAAAGCAAGTACAGTACGAATTCTGTACTCAAAGCAAACGTTGAACAACTTCGCCCTGATCTTAGGCTCTACGTCGTCGCCCACCATTCGTAACATGATCATCGGCAATTGTTCCAAGGGAGGCAAATCCGCCACTTGATGCACCAACTCCTCAGTGTCTTGGTGTAGCGATATGTTGCCAATCTCCACCGCAAGAAGGGGCGGCCAGCCGACATGAGCGATTTGTATATTGCGACCTTCCGTAGTCATGGTTCCAATGCTGTCGTTGATACGGACCCTGGATTCAAGCTCCTTGATGGAGATCAATGACAAAATTCCTGGGCGGTCGTCCTCCGGAAGGTATTTCGCAACCGTTGACAGTCGGGTAAGTTCAAGTCCCAGGTCTTGAATCGGTTTCAAACCATCGAGATCGACCACATGCAGCTGTGCCTTGCCTATGGTGGCTCGCAGAACAGACCCTGCCTTTCGTTGCCGCAACAGCGCAGACATCACGATGTCTTTGTCATCCTCGTAGGGATATTTAGAAGGCATGATGATAGACAGAAACCGCGACAAATCTGTCTCTTCCGGCACGAACACATATTCGACTCGTGTGTTTTGTAGTCCAATGAGTAGCGGGCCTACTTCTTTGACAACACCGGTATCAGGACCAGAGATCTCCATCTCATCCACCTGTAATCCAATCGCATTGTCTCGACTGATAGCCTTGAGCGCACTGCTTCTAAACAACATGCTGCAGCTGCGTCCTATTAGTTTGACTGCAGAACCAGCCACTCGAAGGTTCAATTTAGGCTGCGAAGCGGAGTTCTTGTTCTGGCTCGATGGACTTCCGCTTTCGAAATGGACGCCTCGAGCGCGAGGTGAAGGTCTTGTTTCAGCAATTATGGTACTGTTCGACATTACCGAGCTGCCCAGCTCTAATATTCCGCTGAATCCCCCAAAAGAGCTCAGTGTATCGTCAAGTCTCTGCACATCCAGGGTAACCCTGATGGGCAGTGTATCGATCGCGATCTCTTGTCGGCCGCTTTTGGTGATCAGATTTAGTGAGATGTCTTTTGGTTTGCCTTTCCGCAGGTCTCGGCGTGAGGTCCGTATACTGGCGGAAGAGTCGAATGAGACAATGTTGTCCTGCGGGTACCCGAAGGTCAAGGTGCCTACGTCTAGCTGTAGGTTGGAGGCGTTTTCCAGAGAAGACATAGACAACCCCAGCTCCTGCATGGCCGCAACAAGCAGGACGGCATCTTGGCCGGGGCTCTGTCTCGACTCCTTCTGCGGGACTTGTGCAGAAGCACTGAGCTGGTCCAGGATCGCCAAACGCTCGCAAAGCCGAAGGGTGATTGCCTCGATTCTAACCTTCGCTAAGAAACTGCTTTTACCTTCTCCGTTGTCCGTGGTGGTACTGTTCGTCTCCGCTACGCCTGATGCAGCATTGAAGGCAATCAGAAGCTGCTGGATGAGCATAAACAGAAGCCTGCCGACCGACTCATCAACGCTAGCGACGACCGGGCCAAGGTCCAAGTCAATCCCTTCAGCGAGCTGGGGGCCTTGAGAGATGTGCTTCTGCTCGTGCTGCTCAGACGGTGGAGGGGATGAGAAATTCTGCCACCTCGAATCGCTGCTCGAAGCTGCATATTGCGAAAAGGAGCCTGGTAAATCTCTTCGATGTGATTGGGCCAGGCTCCGAGATGCCCAGCGATCTGTAGATGCATTGGTGTAGGATTGAGGTACCAGGGAGTCGGATTCTTGTATGCCAGGCACCCATACAGAAATCTCATCGACCTTGAAAAACTCCTTTGCGACGAGGGATCTGCTCTGTAAGAGTTGCCCCCCTTCTTCCTGGGTTGTCTTCTGTAACGGACTTGAAGAAGACGACTCCGATCTGGTGGCGCTTGTTTCAGGTCTAGATGGACTTAAGATTGCAGACTGCTGTAACTGTGGTCTAGGCGTATCACAGCGATCCTCCATCTCTGCCTCATTGAGCTGTCGAGACTGCAATGCAGGCAACGTCCCAGGTAGAGGAGTTTCTGGAATACGGACATTGGTACTCACTGGTTCCGCTTCGTCATCGGATCCTGCCCATGCACCAGGAGCTGCCAGGTGACGGCTTGAAGCAGGAACCTCGCTCATGGCGCTGAGATACATACTTTCAGCCTCGTCGTGGCTCCACATCCTTGACTGCGCCAGATCCTCGCCTTCGGAAGATCCGGAAGTACTGCTACTCCGAGGAGTGCTAAGCTCGGCAGGTGGGCGAACAGGCGCATCCAGAGCTTGAGCTTTATTATCAACAAATGGTGCCACGACCCTCATGGTCCCTTGATCTGGGTTCGGCTGCGATTGACTGAGTGAACGCACGGGCGAGCGCTGTGACGAACCATTCTTCGTACTAGTTTCTTTCCGTAGCCCAGGAGTAGTCGTGGCCAATCCCATACGTGACAATCTAACGTCAGGTGTCGAGTACTCGGTTGCTGAACGTGGTGGTGAAGGTTCACTTTCCATGTCGTCAAAAGATGCTTCCCCGTATTGCTCGGCGAAACTTCCTTGAAACATGGACTCAGATAAACCATGATCATCATCCGAACTGCCCAATTCGGAACCATTACCCTGTGATGTTCGCGGGTTTCTGTTAGAAATGTCCTCAACTATCATCGACGCACTGGTTCCATGATCGTCAAACCGTGCAGTTCCATCGTCGTCATCACCAGCATCCGCAAACCGATCCCCGTCTTCTGTAAGGATAGAAGCTGATATATCAGAAGGTGGCCTACCGATCTGCGTGGATATCGTTGTTTGCTCCGGACTCTGCTGCGAAGAGGAGGCAACTGAAGCTTTTGACACTGAGCCCACAGAGCGATTGACTTGAGGAGAATGGAAAGTGCTTGTACTCTGGCTCGTAGCTACAGAAGGCACATCCGAGACGCTGCTGGGCTCGCTCATATAGCCCGACTGAGTTTCGACAGGAGAAGCAGGTGCGGACAGCCTAGTTAAATGTGCGAAGGTAACAGGATCGGAGAGCAAACGTCCGTAAACAGATCGTAACCGGATGCGCCGTTTGCCCGGTCTTAAGCTATAATCGTATCCATCAGAGGTTTTGGCTCCGTCCTTTAGTATTTCTACCTGAGGCGTCTCTGATGTTAAGCCTTCTATCTCAACCCAGTTTATGTGAAAGTCCAGAGCGACGAAGTTACAGCCGGGGATTGGATCTGCTACCGCTTCTTCCTGTAACTCTGTCTCAAGCCGGACGTCCAAATCCTTGATAGTCAGCTGTAGGCGATCTGCTATGCCTTTCAAGAAGTTCGAGAGAAACGTGGGGAGGGTTAAAGCGGTGCCCATGCCCAGGGGCGCCGCTTCGTCGCCCTCATTCGACCAGGTTGATTCGCTCAGCCGCTGGGTCTGGGATAATATAGCAGCCTCAAGCTCTTGCTTCTCTTCCTCCGGTTCTTCTTGGAGGAAAGACTTCGCCAATTCCTCTGTTGAAGGTATGTGATGATCAACATCTTGCGGTTGATGACCGAAGGAGGCACGAGCAGACTTCGATGATTTCGGGGTCCCCGCGGGCGAGCGTAGAGTCGAGTCGCTCCGAGAATGCCTTTTGGAAGGCCTCCGCTTGTCCTTCGATGTAGCGACTCGGTGTAGCCTTGTCCGCACCTCGACACCCTCGATTTCAACCAGGATCCCGCTTCGGTGTATGTCCGCAGGTACAGTAACCCGGAGGAGGAGGACGCGCGCTCGTGACAGCTCAAGTCTTTCCGGCAAGTGTAGCAGCGATGCAAGCTTCTACAAGCACCAAATCCATATCAGCAGATGTTCTCAATACCAATGGACTCAGCCTACCGCACCTCTATTCGAAGTCCCACATCTCTCAACTCTACTGTGCTCCGCTTCCCAAAAGCGATATCCAGCTTCTCTAAATCCAGTGCATCTGTATCTAGTAGTTCGAGACGTGAGAGAGCATAGCGAAGTAACCGCTTCTGTATGTACGAGGGTATGAAATAGGCCATGGCGCTGAGCGCGGAAGACGCAGGTGGTACTAGGGAACTGTACGGTAGGATTTCGACAGCATCTTATTGATCGCTCGATACTCTTTCTATCACAACTTCTGACAGAGTGACGAGGCGTGCAGTGATTGGGGACAGCAAAGATCTTGAGGCTTTGGTAATCTATGTGCAAACGGTGGGCCCTTGTTGCCTAGGGTATCATTGAGTATGAGGCAACAAATCAACGAAGTGGTCGGCTGGAAGATGAAGAACAAGCAGAGATGCGCGGAACGCCCTCTCCATAGTGTAGGTATCCAGGGAAGGCTGAATGACCCAGCTAGTCTAGCTGAATGATATGAGCCAGCTCGTCAACGCGAACAGCTCGACTCCGCAGCAGCAGCAGCACAGTAGGCGCACGCGGTTTGGTATCTCGATGCCGGGTCGTCAGGAGCCTCCAGAACCGGCCGCATGTGACGCATTATCGATAAGTAGAGGGCTACCCCACGATGACTCTGCAGGATTGCTGCCTAAGACTCAAGGCATCAAACGTGCATGAACGACTCTACACCTAAGTCGGATCATGGTTGTTATCCAGAAGAGTTCCCATTACCTACTAATTTGCTGTGCTTCAGAACTTAGCATTGCGTGCGTAGACTTAGCCTGTATATCTGTTTGGTGCTCCTTCGTTCCCTTGGTGCATCGTGCCGTTGGCGCTAGTGGATTGACAGACCCCGCAAAGATATACAGAGCAGCTGCCGCCATAGTAAGGGCACTATAAGAATTTCGAATCTGGATACCATAGAGTTCTGTTACGCCTTGTGTACTTCGGTCCATCCTGCTATGCACTTCTCCTAGACCAGTTTTGTCTACTTCATCTCGTCTGTGAATAGCAGCCGTCGGCTTGTCCGGTTAACATGGCCACAAGCGTTCAACCAACCGCAGCACAGAGCTTGCTTATATTTGGAGCCACAGGATTGATAGGGACGCACATAACCAAAGCGCTCGTGGATGGCAAGACAAACTTCCAAGATATCTCCATCTTCACATCTCCAGGGGCACGGGACAGGAAGCCCCAAATCTTCCAACACCTTGAAGATCAAGGCGTGAAGGTCATCATCGGTGATATTGAGAGTGAGCAAAATGTTAGAAACGCATATCAAGGCATCGATACGGTAGTTTCATGTCTGGGACGCAACGTGATTGCCAATCAGGTTATGTTAGTACGCCTTGCGGCCGAGTCGGATTCGGTCAAGTGGTTTTTCCCTTCAGAGTATGGCACAGATATCGAATACGGACCAGAGTCTGCACACGAGAAACCTCATCAAAACAAGATTAAAGTTCGCGCGGCAATGGCTGAGGTTAAGAACGACTTGGAGTACACCTACGTAGTAACAGGTCCGTATGGCGATGGGGATCCTGGACTGTACCTGAGCGCCAATCCCAATGCTAGAAAGAGCGGAAGTTTTGATGTGAAGAATAAGACGGCCGTCCTGCACGGTGACGGGAAGCTGCAGATTGGTCTGACTACAATGAAAGATGTCGGAAAGCTAGTGCTTGCAGCGCTTTTACACCCCACCGAAGCAAAGAACAAGGCACTCAAGGTCAACTCGTTCTACACCACAGATCAGGATCTTCTGGCTGAGTTCGAGAGGCAAACGGGCGGTGAGCGCTGGCAAGTATCCTACACATCAATTGAAGAACTCAAGGAAATGGAGAATGAAGCCTGGGCAACAAACAAACCTTGGGCCACAGGGGTTACTCTGCGCAGGATCTGGGCTTCCGGGGGAACATTGTATGAGAGACTCGATAACGAGCTGATCGGAGCGAAGGACAACATGACTTCTCTATCAGAGGCAGTGGCGGATGCTATCAAGGTCCAGATGACTGACAACTAGTAGACAAAGAGCTCTGGATAACCTCCAATAAGTAGATTTCTTCAAATACGAGAGCTTGTGCTCGGCACCGAAGGAGAGCTTTCTCCAATCTCCTTTGCACTAATCCGCCACATCCTCCCCAAATTCCGCCAGCTAGAATGGTCATGCCGAGCAGACGTGAAATTATTGACGAATGCGATGCCATGGAGTAATATCATCATTTTCGCTCCCGATCTTCTGGCTCTTGATGAATGGAAGGAACAAACCATTAGGAATACTCGGCTCCAGCATGGATCACATCACACATCAAAGTCCGAACAATTACCCCTTGCATGCAAAGAAGAGACTATCAGAAAATGAGTGACAGACGGTTAATCATGGAGATGCAACGGCACATCGGAAAAAGGCAGATTACCTATATCAATGCTTGGTGTTCACACACCCACGGAGTTATCGAGTCAGTTACATGAGCGAACTTACTTGCCGCAAAGCTCAAACTGCTTTTTGGTCCGCTTTTCACGAGGGAAACTGATCCCGATATTGCGGTTCCAAGCAGCTTCGGAACGCCATTGGCGAAGACAACTGTGAAAGGGTGTGATGGACGATGAGAAGGTGGAGAAGTTGGACACGGAAGTGAGGATAGGAGGTTCTTCGGATGTTGTGTTCCTGACTAAACGGTGGAGCTATGGCCTCCACGCTAAGCCTTCCATCCTTGCTTCAACTTCAGCAGCTCTTGAAAGGAGTCACAGATATGCTGGTTGTGCTTCACACCATCTTCTCTCCTTACTTGTAGTCTCCGCTGTCGAGCTTTGATGCAGTCTTTCCATAGTTTCTAAATGAGTCACAACTATCAAAAGAGTCTGTCCGTTCATCGAAGTTTGGCCGGAGGAGGCAGTGCCCGTAATGTTCTGTTCCAAGGTCCAAGCAGGATTTCGCTTGTCGGCGTGCTGGGGTCCACCCTCCATCGTCGTTGTCCATCACATCTCATGTTAAGCCACGACCAGCAACTAGACCTCCTCGGCACTGCCTTTCTTCCTCTTTTCGGTTAGAACTCCACGCAGTGAAACTCTCCAGTCAGCCGTTGTCCTCTCCCCGAAACCCAAATTTCTGGAACGCGGGAAAAAGGTTGACACACATCCCTGCTAGTGTGGTCTTGGAGCCTGCTCTAGGCCAGTAAGAGAAAGATAATTAAATCACCTGATATCGGGTAGCGTACGTGTGAAATGGATTTGTCTGCGCGTCTCCGGACCGTGTCCTCTTAGCAGAGTGCTGCCTCCAAGCAGGTTCAGGGATGATCGACCATAAGACTGTAGCTATATAATTACTGCATCTCTCATATCTTGCTCGGATTGACCCCCTCCCGGATTCTCGCTTTTCTTTAGATTTTTGCCTCAGGATACCCCTCAAATCGGTCGCTTTTCTTCCCATCTCTTTTCGTCTCTTGCAACCAACCAACGCTGTCTGCACCTTCGCAACATCCCCGCTAAAACAGCAATATAATCTCCTGTATTAATACAACGTCGTCACCAACATCATGTTCTCGTCAAAGCACACAAGATACGAAAGCTTCTCAAAGCACCGAGCCGGGAAGTCTGTAAGCAAGAAGAAGGGCTCCTTCAGAGAGTCCTTCAGAGATCCAGCAGCTGCAAAGCGACTGGAACAGATGGCACCGCCTCCAGCTCCAAGTCAACAGACGAGTCCGTAAGTTCCAAGACACATCATCTACTGACATTATCTCATAACTAACCTCGTTCAGCAACCTTACCAGTGCAATAGTCACTATCTGCGTCGGTCGCGAACAACGACTCTTTGCCGCGCACGAGGATGTCCTCTGCCACTCACCCTACTTCCAGTCGATCCTCCGGGGACAGTTCTTCGAGCCGACTGCAAAGCGAATCGACCTGAATGACGAAGAGCCTGAAATTTTCTCATCAATTCTCGAGTATCTCTACAAGGGTGATTACTATCCCCGTTTGGAGTTCGACAAGAAGCGACATTCATGGCAGTTGGAGGGTGCAAACGTCGGCGTCGCACCACCGGAGCCGACTGTCTTCCACAACGGGATCGGTGGTCAGGTCCTTAAAGACACAGTCATCTACTGCACGGCACAGAGATATGGTCTCGAAGAGTATGCTCTCCTGTGCTGATTTAAGCTTCATCTAAGCTAACCTTCATCAAGGCTCAAACGTCTTGCACTCCGCAAACAAGGATTGCAAGCGGGCATCCAATGCTCGACTATCCTTTCGAGCGCTCGTTACGCCTATGCCAACACCCCCGACACCGACTCCAAGCTACGTGCACACTACCTTGCCCTCATCATCCGCAGCCGCAACACCTTTAAGCGAAGTGGTACCATGCAGATGGAGATGGAAGCTGGCGGAAAGATGTTTTTCGACCTGTTCGTCGCTATGGTCAATCACATGGTGAGCACGCTGCCTGATTCAACAGTCGGCAGTATACTAAGATGGTTTCACAGGATGACATTGTTGCTGTTCGTTCACCTCACTAGACCGTCATTCTCCTACCTGAACGGGTCGGCTTTCTGGTAGTCTCCCGTTGGTCCGCTCAGCTTGCGTACACTCCTCTTCCGCATCGTCGCCGTCAATCTACTCTCATCTTTCCCCTCTTTGTTTTGCTGTATCCACTTAGCATTCTCTTCGTGTATATATCTTTCTACACACTTTGAGGCAACTCACCTGGCGTTTGAAGGGCATTTTCAGCATCAAGCACTTCTATCTTGTATCATATCTTCTCTCTGCCCATCGGCCGGCCGTGGTACTAGCACTGTCAGTGGGTTCATCGGGTCACATCACCATCACCCGGTTTCAATCACGGCGTTCTTTGTTACCAAGCTCCTATTGCTTTTGATCACATCAGCAGTGTCCGGTTTTACTTTCTTTCACTCTCTTCAAAAGCAATGCCTCTAACATCAGCTGCTTCCATTAAGCAGCAAGGCGTCATCTGGTTGAAGGCTTTTCTGGGCCTCTTGGGGATCAATGATCAGTGTCATTTTCGTTTGGGACTAGATTGAAAGGAGAGACATCAGACTGGCCAACGTTTGCTAGATTCGTACTTTGAAGGCACTTTGCTAGGGGTTTTGCATTCTTTACATAAAGACACAATAACATAAATTGGTGCTGGACATTTGCGAGATTATATGACGCTCGATTGTGGGAAGTTCCTCTGATAATGAAAACGACCATATAGAATTGCCTTGCATTCGAAAGCATTGTGACCCTACGTGAAGCAAATCACAGGAAGTTGCAACTCCATGGCCGCGCTCATAGATGGCGTACAGCGTGCAGATCGGGGTGATGTTGAAGACCGTTGATTTGACCACGGGCAGACGCTAGCGCAGTGTGCAATATGAGTCACCTCTGCATGTGCAGATGCATGGCATACATCTGTTTTGCAGGTAGTGGAAGCCGAGCAACAAGACGAGTAATGCAGATTCGAAGCTTCATTGATTATTCGGCTACCCTGCACTTCTTGATCTTCTTTTGGCCAAGAATAGCAGCGGCCTGCCTCTATTCTAACACATCGCCGCCGGCGGTCGTGCAACAACCCAAGTACGTCCGCATGCCTTGCTTGGGGAGATGGTGTGCAGTGTCACCACATCGCGCTTCTAATGGAGGCTTCGCCGTGCCAACACAGACGGTTCCACTTCTTAGCGGAGAAACCCGGATAAGGTTATGTCTGCTTCTGCGGGGGCCATGCCGCACGCCCGTTAAAATTCCATCCAACGGGTCCGCCGTATCAGCTACAGAAGTCGGCCCGACAGTCTCCCATTGGACGGTGAAGAAAGGTGTTCCAGATTGATAAAGTAGCGCCTCAGTTCATACCCCTGTGCCGGGGAAGGCTCCTGCTTTACTCAAGACAACGATGCCGCGATCACGAGCGATGTAGCCTTTCATCAGGTTCTGTAACGGGCAATGTTAGCGTGATGGTTGCAAGCAATGAGATGGGGCCAAGGAATAGGCTGCTAAGCGAGGTACGTAGACCTCTCCTTGACTGCCTGAGGCACACATATCCGAATGCACACTCATCCAACAGGAGCATCACTGACCTTATAGATCATGTTTGCAAGCAAACATTCCACTTCGTCTGTTTCCAATATCTCGCCGGCCTGCTGCTTCATTGCCACTCCAATCGCGGCGGTGAAATCGGCTACCGGCACCCTTGTCCTCCTCACCCTCTTGTCCTCGGTCTCCCCCTCTTTCAGGGGCTCGTACCCGCCTGCTAGGAAGACTTTCCGCAGCAAGTTCCGTAAGGTAATGTCCCGTCCGCGTTCCAAGGTGAGATAGATGCGCCGCTTGACAAACTCTTCTTCACCAGCGATCAGAGCGGCATCGAAACCGGCAAGGTCGCCGCGCTTGATGCAAGCAGAAAGGGGGAGGAAAAGCCGTTGGAGTCGAGGGTAAGGGCGGAGTAGGTTGATTGTTGGGAGAGTGTGTGTGGTTAGGAGGTGGCAGGGGATGAGGTACGTTAAAATGAGCCTGGGAATCGGTCAGCTTGTTTTCAACACGCAACTTTGCAACAACCGCGCTGCAACTTGAGAAGTGGGTATTATGTCTAAGCGTTTAGAGGGAGGTGTAGGCTTGACAGACTCTTTGTTCTTGTGTGCGTCCTTATGACAGAGACGCCATGCCTCTGTAAGGTTTTCTTCTGCCTTGACATAATCCTCCTCAAGAAAGAAAATGACGCCGACGTAGTACTTGAAAGTCACTATGTGAGCCTTTGGGAAAGACTCCAGTGCAGGCATATCGGTTCTTGTCGCTTGTATGGAACGGATGATGTTCTTGGACAGGCCGATTGAGTTCAACTTGAAGTATATTTTGAAGAGAAGGTTTGTAGTATAGTAGAGGCCCCATTTTCGGGATTCCTCTAGAGGTGCCCTACGATGGGGCTCAGTATATAGCCGGTTATCCTTGCGATCGCTCAGCCCATACCTGTCACTAATACAAAGGCTGAATATCCGATTGATCTGTCGCGCAGCATCCTCCAACTTCTCATTCCTCTCCAAGGAGCCTGCTATGTCGTCTCCGTAACCTCCAGTGAAGTCAACGTTACCTTTGCTCTTTGCGGCAGAGTCGTCCGCCTTGATGGCGAAATTTCGCAGGTATTTCCCGGCCACGTAAAGGCAGGGAACCGTCCAAGCTTCAAAGGCATTCGACCCAGAGTAGCCCTTGATCAGCGCATTCACCATCTCTTTCCACGTATTGTAAACCGCCGCCCATTGTTGATAGCTTGGCTTTCCTTGATTAGTAGCTTCTTCCGCAGCCAACAGAGCACCGATAGCCTTCCAATATACGACGAAGATCTCCACCCAAGCTTTGACCTCTTCAGGTGTCAAATGACCCTGGGTACGACCGGCTATCCGTGATGCTACTTCTTCCTGGACCGTAACGTAATTTGCACTCCTCCAGAAATTGTAGAGCCGGCCCGCGTCATGGCTTGGTGCAATGGGTGTAATTGTTGTCGCAAGCTTGTAGCCATCCTCGGCGGCTACTGCACTGCGGAAGTCCTGGAAGACAACGTCCATGACAAAGGGTTATCCGGAAGCTTTGACTAGGCACTGTGCGACTGACATTAGATCATGATCGCAGACGATGCAAGATTCATTGTAGAGACCACAGGGATGCGCGACTGCGAAAGGCTAAAGGTCGCATGTCAACGAGAGAGTTGCTGGTGGTCCGTGCATGGCTTAAGCGAGTTCGCGCACTAATCGAGCCGCACCACAACCCTCACATTTTCAATTCCGTGAATTTGAAGACATCAATTGACAAGCGACCAACGACACTCTCACGGCCACATAACCAAAAGTCACTGTAGGTTCCATCGATGCTATTGGAAAACTCCCGTACTAACAGAACTGCACAGATGGGTAAGCGACATGTTCATTTCCTTGCAATACCGTTCCGCTGGAGGCATTCGACACTGCGACTACCGACACAAGAAGCTGGGAGAGGCTGCGACAACGTTCACGACAAGAGATTGGGGAGGGTGGCTGCGAATCGATTGGAATGCATGGTGGAGATGATTGAGGTTGTGGTAATCTGGGTTCGATACATGAGCGACTTGAATGGGCGACCGCTATGTTTGTGGATGGACGAATGGACATACGGATAGACCAACTCACCTGGAAGCACCCTCGACGAACACGCGCAGCCGGACAGCCTCTGACAGCCATCCTGCAAAGATTTGGGGCACGAACACAGCTGACACGGATTGTTGTTAGGTCGTCTTCATGAGTACCAGGTCATCGGCCGTCACTTGCCGACTGACGCCAACCCCACGCCCAAGCTCTACCGCATGAGGATATTCGCACCAAACGAGGTCGTTGCAAAGTCGCGGTTTTGGTACTTCCTTGGCAGACTCAAGAAGGTCAAGAAGGCCAATGGTGAGATCGTTACTCTGAACGAGGTATGACTTGCAGAACCCCGACGGTCAAAGCAGCTATTGATAATGGGTACAGCTCCACGAGAAGAGACCTGAGAAGGTCAAGAACTTCGGTATCTGGATCCGTTACGACTCGCGCTCCGGTACCCACAACATGTACAAGGAGTACCGTGAGATGTCCAGGACCGATGCTGTCGAGTCTCTCTACCAGGACATGGCAGCCAGACACCGTGCCCGTTTCCGATCAATCCACGTAAGCCATAGATGTCTATCTTGGTGCTCTTGCTACGCTAACACTCTGCGCAGATCCTGAGGGTCATCGAGGTCAACAAGCTTGACGACATCCGAAGACCATACATGAAGCAACTCCTCACCAAGAACCTCAAATTCCCTCTCCCTCACCGTGTGTCGAAGAGCGCCAACAAGAAGATTTTCGCTGCCAACCGCCCAGCAACTTTCTATTAGTTTATTCATGTTTGGCGAAAAGAATGAATTCAGTTTCTGGATGGGGCTTTCAGATACCGGGCAACTCCCATGTACTACAGCTAGGTACAATTGAGATCCTCTGCTCAATGCATACTCACACTGTCCACTCGAGATTCTCTTGAACCGCCAGTCCAACACATTCTGCATAACTTGCAGGAACGTAGCCGAGACCGGACATAATCTTTAATTGATGATGTATGTGCAGTCTACGTTGAGGTATCTGCGGGTATCTATGATAAAGAGATAGGAAACGCTACTACTCCTCTGGATCCAGGTCAACATCAAGACTGTACTCTTTCACCACCCACTGACAAAACTTTTCCCACCGTTCGCTCCACTCCTGCAGACGCTGCGCTCGGATACCGCTGCCGTAAGCACCATTCGTGATATCCCGCTGCCACTCCTTCGAGGTCTGGTCCTCATAGCAAGCCCACCGGACACTGCTCTCAGCTAGTGAGGCGAGTCCCTCTAGGCCCAGATTGTCCCAGCCTTGTAGTGCTTGCCAGAAATCGTGCGTCATACCAAATGTACCTTGACCCAGAATACCAGGGTCGTCATTACACAAGGACACAGGTACACCTCTAGCAAGCAAAGCAGGTAGCGGATGGGTCATTATGGATCCCGTCAGCCGTAGTATCTCGTTTGACACTGGACAGCTCTCGATCAATATCTTCTTCTCCTTGATCCTCTCGATCAGTAACGGGTGCTTGTATAAGGAGAAACCGTGCCCTATGCGTCGAGTTCCGAGTAGTACGGCATCGAATAGGTTCTCATCTGTGGGGCCTCCGTCCTCTAGGGTTTCACCTGCGTGGAAGAAAAAGGGTATCTCTACCCCTTCTTCCACACAGGCCTTCTTAAACCAGAGGAGTTCGGGTATCATATCTGCTAGTGGCCTTCCCGCATCTTCTTGGCCAACCACATCGAACCCGCAGATCAGATCTGGGTAGAGGATCTTCATGTCTATGCACTCTTGCATGCCTGTTGCGGTCAGCTTTGAGCTCCCAAAACTGAGAGTCTACTTACTCTCCACGATCTTCCGCTTATCGAATCGTCGGATAGTGGTCCAGATCATCCTTGCGCCCCAAAAGTCCTTGCCTTCTTCTGACTCTCTAAACGTCTTGATTTCCTCTTCCATGACACTCAGCATCTCCTCGTAGCCATCGTCGACAGTCTCCGATTGGGCTCTCCTGTACTTGAATGCAAATGCTGTGCGCATATCTACCCACTGCACCCCATCTTCCAGCAGTTGTTTGAACATGTTCCTAAGGAACCGGCGGTAGATTGGTTCGTAGTATATGAGACCGCCCAGGATAGGAAAGATGGATTGGAACTTCCGCCAAATATCGTTTGGGCCGTCATGATGCCTCAGTGATTCCTCTTCCGTGATCATCAAACGCGATCGAAGCCACTTTATAAAGCCTTCTTTTCCTTGATTTGGAAAGCTCTCTGCTGCTTTGTGAATAGGTATTGGGGTGTTGGTCTTGTACTCTGCCGTCCACAAAGTGTTCGCATCCGCTTCTGTTGCCTTCTTCGAGTAGGCGAACGAGAAAGGTGTGCTCGCCCTCTTACCCTCCGTTGCCAGAGGCTGCGGACTAACAATACAAATGCCGTCCTCCGTGAAAGCCTGCTCAATCAACCAATCAACCTCCAACATAGCATCGATATGGCAATGCAACAGCGCCCCCTTCGGCATCTTCCGGATAATCTTCCACAACTTCGTCTGCTCCATCCGTTCCTTAGCCAGGGTGAACATCATACCGGGCCAGATATCTCCGACACGCTCCGCCAATGCGTCCTCAAACTCACGTGTCCACACTGTTTGCTTCTCTTCAAAGCGGATTGCGCTGACGATGGCGGAGGCTTCACGTGCCATTGGGGACATGATTTGCCGAAATACATGGTCGCTACGCTGCTCTTTCTCCTTCTCTATGAGGGCGTCTCGTCCGGAGAGATATTGTTGAATCACGGGATCCGTGAATTTGGGAAGGCCTTCTGCTTCGGCCCATGTCTCGTCGTCATCGACGTTTGGCTGAGAGGAAGCGGTTCTCAAGTCTTCCGAGGCCATCTCCTTTTCCCTTGCTCTTGTTGCTTGGATGCTGCTTGAAGAATCTGACTTCGAGTTCTTCAAGGATTGGTAAAGCACACGGATTCTCTGACTCCACTCGGCTAAGCCAGAGGCGGAAGGAGGTGGAGCTGGATCCGGGCAGATCCAACGTCAGACTGGAGGCTGAACGCCGATGAAGGATCCCCGTCGTACTTCAATGGATACAGTAGCTACCTCTGATTTTCCTGACAACTGCAATTGCTCGTTCCGATTACAGTCTCGAACCCCAATCGTCAGCACTTTATTCTCATTCCCTTACAGGTTGGTAACCACAGCAAAGTTGCTTATCGATAGGGCATGTACCTACCCTAGCCGTCCTGGTCACCTCCATGAAACTACTTCTACTCTTCTTTCAAGTGTCAACGGGGGTAGACGTTCGTTGTTGATAGTGCTAGAAAGAGCAGCTTATGCTATAGTAACGTAGGCTTGAAAACTTTTAGGTAGGGTCTACATATTCCCTGTCTAGCTGCTTCTCCGCATGTCTTTTTCACGCCCTATCAAAGCTCCTACATTTCTCCAATTGCATATATGAATCAGCATTGGCTACACTAGTCATCGAACCCATTCTTATATTTCTTCTGAAAACTCAAATATATCTCAATATAATCCATATTTCTTATCACACTCCTAGAACCCAAAAATGGCATCTCAACCCCGAACCTGCAGAATCGTCGCCCTAGAAGGCATCTACTGCCCCATCCCCACCTTCACCTCCCCCACCATCACCTTCTCCGTCACAACCCACGAACGCATGACCCGCGACACCCCCCTCGAAACCGTCCGCCAACGCATCCACTCCGCCGAAATCCTCATCATCACCATCTTCCCCCTGACCCGCCAAATCCTCTCCCCAGACTTCACCCCCAACCTCCGCGCCATCTGCGTGGTCGCCGTGGGCACCGACACGATCGACCTGGATGCCTGCAGGGAGCGGGGGATCCGGGTGTTTAATTGTCCGGGGTCGAATACGGAGACGGTGGCTGAGCATGCGATTGCGCTGTATTTTGCGGCGAGGAGGAGGATTGTGGAGATGCATCAGAGGGTGGTTAGGGGGCAGTGGGTGGAGCAAGGTACGCTGGCGCCGATCATGTTGAAGGTGGAGCAGGGGGGAGCGCCGTTGGCGCTGAGGGAGGAGAAGGTGGGCATTGTGGGGTATGGGGCTGTTGGGAAGAGGATTGCTGAGCTTTGTAGAGCATTGGGTATGGAGGTGAGAATTTCGGGGAGGAAAGGGCTGGCTGCGGGGGCGAAGGATGAGGGATCGGGGAGAGTACCCTTTGAGACGATCTTGAGGGAGTGCACATCTATCTTCATAGCCGTGCCTCGGAATCCCTACACCTTGGGGTTGATTTCCGAAGCTGAACTGAAAACTATGCATCCTCGAGCAGTGCTTATCAACGTAAGCAGAGGAGGAGTGGTCGATGATGACGCACTTCTTCAGGCCTTGAGGGAGCGCTCCATCGCTGGCGCTGGCTTGGACGTTTTCGCTATTGAACCTGCAGGGCCCAGTAACTCTCGTCTCGTAGAAGCCGCGAGCACTGATAGTGGGGAGAACATTCTACCTTTGGTGGCAAGTCCACATTTTGCTTGGATCAGTGAGGAGACGTCACTGAACTACCAGCGGATGACGAAAGGTAACGTAGAAGGCTTCCTCTCTGGGGACCTACCCATCGAACGTACCGTTCTCTAGTACAGCAATGCGAGGAAGATAGGAGCAGCGAGTTTTGTTCATTATAGAGTACCGCACTTTGGTATTTACGCAGGTACCTGCCCAAAACAGGAGTCAATCTGTGCAAGAAGCGAGTACAACACGGACCTCCGGTACATATCGATAGTTGAAGCAAGAAACCGATCTCCAGGTTTGGGCTAATAGTAGTCTCCGAGAAGCCTCGGGGAGCTGGGTAGTCGAGATGAGCTTACCAGACCCAGTCATTGAAGAAGTCCAGTACTCCTCGGAAGCCCCTCCCAATTTTCTGCAACGGACCAGAGAACTGCACGGCATTTAGTAAAAGCGCAAAGTATGAGAACCAGGGATACCTACTGTGTAGCCAACGCGCCGCCTACTGCCATCATACCTTGACTGTACCATATCCTGCGCCATGTCGTCTGGTACTGTAGGATCGGTCTCATTGTAGATCTTGACCTCAAACCCAACAACACTTCCTATCGTGTACTTTTCTCCATTTCTTCCCTTCCTCCTGACTTGCATCAACCTCAAGACTCCCCAGTACAGGAACGAACCAGCCATGATGAGAAAGAAAGCGACGGGCCACCAGAAACGAGGTATACTGCCCTTGTCTCGCGGGCGGGCACCCCAGATGAGGACGACAATGTTCATACCGATAAAGGTTAGTGGAAGATACCGGTAAACATGCTTGTTTGTGAATATTTCTCTGCGGTAGTCTGGATGCAACTGCCGCATGCGCTTTTGTAGGCGATAAAGGCCTGCCGTCACGATGACTACAGAAGCGGTAAGTCATCCAGCATGACTGAATTCAACGTATATACGTCCGACTTACTGCTGAAGATAACATGACCGTATGTGAAGAGGCCTACAGCGAAGCTATAGCCGTCGACGGTGACTGGCACGGCTACGATGAGAACCATGGTTGTGAGCCAGTGCAGAGTCAAAGCGCCTTTTGGTGTTTTTAGGTCCTCGGAAAAGAACTTGTAGAACGGCAGAATACGCTGAATAGCGATTGCTTGCTTGACTATGACTTGTCAGCGCTCTGTGCATGATGATGGAACAATCACGGAACCGACCTTTCGCACTTGTGAAAGTCACGGCGACCAGGTTGCCGAACGCTGAAAGCGCGATGCATATCTTGAAGGCAGTAGGAGAGCCAAAGACCTGTAGCGCATTCAGCTATATATCTTTCCCATTGGCTTGCCAGGACCCATTGCTTTGGATGAGAGGCCTGCGATGTTCCGAGCTTACCTTCGGTGCAAAGTATACTGCCATGCCAAGGTCGCTTTGACCACTGGTAATGGAGGCGTAATCGCAAGCCAGGTACTATCCAGATCAGTATTCGGCTACCTTTGAGCAAAGACGACTACTCACGTAGGCTAATGTCACGAGCATGTAGAGAATGGAAACCATCCCAACCGCGAGGAAAGCACCGATCTTCAACGTCCTTCCAGGAGCTCGTATCTCACCAGCAACCTGAAGCATATCAGCGCTGTTTCCGTCCCTCTCGCTGTTGCGCACTTACATAGTTGGCGTTCTCCCATCCTTGATAAGCATACAAGATGAGGACAAGTGCGGCAAGGCTGCTCATCCCTGCACCTTCCCCTTCTTTCCGGCTGAAGTGATCCAAACCAGAATCCTCTTTTTTGGATGCCTTTACTCCCGCAACAAAAACAACGAAGAGCAGGATGCCCTTGTACACAGCTAGTAGCTTGTTGAGAAAAAGACCAAATTTGCGAGAGAAGTAGTGAAGAAGACAGACGAACGACATGATAACGATGCCCAAGAACCTTACAAGCCTGCCGTCCAAAACAGTGGACTTGTCAAATTCAGGATTTGCAGCGAGTAAGACATACTTTGCGAAGGTGATTGAGTTACCGTATGAGTTGCCAAGGACAAGGAAGAAGCCCGAGAACAGGATTGTGGATAACAGCTCCGGGTCGGGAAATACCTCGTCCAGATAGATCAACTCGCCGCCAGTAAAAGGAAGCGCATTGCCGAACTCAAGATAGATTAAGATACTTTTCGAGAGTCAGCAACATGTGGGATTACGTTATGAGGGAATGCGCATACAAGAGGGATGTGTAAATACCGCCCACTCCCCATAACACCAAACTGACTGGTTTGGACTTAGTGTACAAGAGAACAGTGCCAGGTGTCGTGAAGATACCGGTGCCAACCTGTGACATGGATCAGCGTCTAGTGGTTCTGTGCAGGCTGCGCGTGTAGAAGTACCATCTTATTGAAGATTAACGCGGCCACATCCCAAACAGTGAGGTTCCGCCTAGGTACGATTGTGTCCGTTTCACTCCAGTTATCAGAGTCCATGCGTTTCTGCGAGGAAGAGGCATTGGCAGCAGGCGTAGGAGGCGCGAACGGCATTGGCTCCAAGTTCTCAGATGAGCTGCTGGTAACTCTGGTATCTCTTGAAGATATGGTGTCGTTTCGACGAACCACAGTAGTTGCAGTGGGAGCAGTTATGGGGCGCCGTTCAGGGGACATACTTGGACTTGCCCTCGACGAGAAGTCGCCCATCTCGTACCGTAAGTCCCCAGGACCATCGTCACGCAGGCCATCATCAGAAGATCGACTGAACTTTAAAGACTGCTCTCTTCGGAATTCCGATATCGTAGGCGGAGAAAGACGGCCACGGTGTGAAGGTGGAGTGCTGCTCTTGAGATTCGAACCTCTATTAAGAGAGGAATGACGCGGTATAGAAAGAGAGTTTGAGCGCGATCTTTCCATATCGTCCCGCTATCTATGGAAGGAGACGAAATGCGGTGTCGGTCAGTATGCACGTTCGTCTCTGGTGCATCAATGACAGTAGATGCCAGCGCCGACAACAGCCTCCAAGGGAATGATATAGTTGTATAGAAGAAGAGCTTCGACTCGACCGTATTTTGCTTCAGATAGATTCTAACAAGGCTGATGTCGGCACACCATCCATGATTCCAGTCGGTACAGCCTTGTTCGGCGGCAAGGCTGTGGTGTGGATCCCCACGCCAAGACCATGGAGGCCGCCTTTCGCCAAAGAGTGGGCTGCTATCATGCATATACTGACCGGGCGTGCGACATGTGCCGAACATGGGAGGGTGCAGGAGCATGGGATCATAACATATAAGACTCTCTCCGTATCGATCATGGCTGTTGAGCATCGCCCAGCTCAGGCTCCCCTGAGGCGGACAGAATGACGATTCCCGAAGGATATCAGTCTCAAATCCTACCGAGACGGTTTGTACCTTCCCACAAGATGAACAATGTCACTTTCTGAGCAAACAGTAGGTACTTGAAATTGAAGATCCTGGAAAACTACATTTCTACAAACATCAACGAATTTGGAGCGGATTGGCGCCTGGCGGTAAGAACTCCACGTCAAGCACCAGAGCGTTCAGGTACTGACAGCCATTGCTAGATCGAGCGCGATAACAAAATCACATTGACGGCAAAGAGAAAGCTTACACAGGTATGAAAGCGAAAAACAGCGTGAAAACACGGCCTTTTGCTTACGAGCCTCGAGGCAGAAATTGTGCAGCTGCAGAAGCAGAGCAACCCGAACAGTGAAGAGGATATCTTTTACGTATGAAAGCTTAGTCTTGGGGAATGTATGTAGATAGGCGCATTGCACAGCCTGCAAGCTGAAGATTGAAATGGCATGGTTGTAGCAACTCGGGGCGTCCAGGTGTGACTTTGGGGACGAGGCTGCAGGCCGGTGGCGCACAATCAGCCGCCCATTCCCAGCCTGTCATCCCACTGAGGAAGCAGAAATGACCCTTGCACGTTTGTTTCAAATCCACAAAATTCGAGCTGTGCATGATACGTAGAGAAGGCGATGCAAAAGTCGGTTGATATATCATTGAGGTGATGATGAAGTCAAGGTCCAAACATCGAGTTGAGATTTGATTTAGTGCAATCGTACCTAGTCAAGATGGCTATCGGCCGCTGGAACGATTACCCGAAAGGCCACTCCGACTTCGTCATTGACCCTTTCCAGTTCGACTTGGACCATTACGACCATCTACTGAGAGCAAACTCTAATCGCTTGTTTGTATCCGATGAGGAGATCCGCCTGAGAGTCATTGAGGCTGGCGGCACGAGTGAGATGGATCCATTCGAAGATCAGCGGACAATACTGAACACACTTTGTTAACCAGGCCACACGTTCAAAAGCTTTCAAGATCTGGACGACTACTTGACAACTTCAACTTTCCAAGGCACCCGCGTTATGTATGTTGTACAAACCGTCTTTTGTCTGTACTCGCCTGCTAAGAGCCATAGACTCGTCGGCCAAGAGTACTCTTGGGGTCGCCTTCTCGTCTCAGAGAACGGTGCTAAGAGAATTCTCTCCCATCTAGGGGCATTTCCCCCTGTTCTTGATGTTCTGCATGTCTTCGGAGAGCAAACAGAGGCCATCAGTGACTCCATTGGTGGGTTTCAGGCCTATAACAATGGAACCACATTCGGTACCGACAATCTACCCGTCGCCGCGCCTTGTTGCTAACATGAGCCCAGAGTGCTGTTACCTGGTGAAGCATGTAGAAGAACACGGGCGAGGGGACGATGCGGATCCTTGGTCCATCCGGCAGATGGGTCTCTACCATCACTGGAACAGGAAGACGGATTCCAGCACTTTCCTCATCATCAACCCTTCTAAAGCATTTCAACGTCGCCTGAAGAACTGTCTTGACCAGAGCCCTAACCTACCCACATGGAGGGATATCCACTCTTTGATCTCTTCGGCTGCAACGCTGCGATGGCGATGGTACATCACCCACCTGGAAAGTCAACTGGCGGCATTGGTTGGTACCGTCCATGTTTTGTGTACAGCTTTTCTGACCGGCCACAGAAGACAAAAGCTCAAATCGCGAGCGTCTCTGATAAGGGATGCAAAAGTGTCTCAAGCCTCGAGGTTGACTTTGGCGATACGCAGGATATCCAAGTCATTCAGGACAAACTACAGCAACTGTCTCTTATTTTAGCTACTAACCTGAGCGTCTTCGAGGCTCTGGCAGGGCGCGTCAATAGTTCTGTCTTGTCAGGAGGATTTCTTGGAGAGCAGCAAGCGACACGCCGAAACATGTTTGGCGAAATGTCTATTACTGAAACATCGCTCCAGGTGCGAAGGATAGAGACCATGCTGCAGCGACTTAGTGCCGCTTCCGGCCTCGTAAGCGGAAGTCATCAGGCAGTCTACATTTCGCTAATAGCCACTAGATGCAGAACATAATCTCCTTCCAGGGGTTGGAAGCATTGAACGCGAACAGCTCGGCTTCAACAGCTTTAATGAAGATTGCAAGGCAAGAGAACAGTCTCATGCTAAAGCTTGCGAAGAAGTCCCAGCGTGACGCAAGGACGCTGAAAACAATCACCATCTTAACTATGATTTACCTGCCGGCTTCATTCGTCTCTGTAAGTGTTGCTGCTATAGGTATCGAGAATTCATCTAACACTACACAGCAACTTCTTAGCATGGGCTACATAAGCCTCGCCTTTGTCGACAAACATCTTTCTATACATCTCAAGGAGGAGATGTGGATCTTTGGGTTTCTCACGTTGCTCTTCCTGACCATCACTATCCTGCTATGGGTGACTTTCGAGAAACGGGCAAGACGCAAAGAGAGGAAGCAGACGCCGCCGAATGCGGCAGACCTGGTGTGAACCGGGGGTTTGATTGGTCGTCAATGGGACTGATAGGCTTATCATGGTGCTGCAATCATATACGCGACCAGATGTGGTTGGATGCTTTGGAAGGCACCCGCGCAAGGCTGTGGTCTTGGCATGCAAGCCTTCTATTGGGGTCGCGCCACGCTTCATCCTCCCCCGGATTACATCCTCAGGGTGGAAGAGGGGTTTGCGCAGTGCATGCATTGCCCAGAAAGCAAGCCGCATGGCCATTGCCGGCCTTTGCGACTCGTGCACTGCCTGCCCAACCAGCAAAACGTGGGTCGATGCGGCTCTAAGCGCCGAGCTACACCGGCAGCCTTCCTGACGATGTCTGCCCTCCAAAGGACCCAGGGCAACCACGGCCGGCCTTCTTTGACGTATGCTCGTCGCTCGGCCATTGACTCACTGAGGCTGTTCTCTCAATCGTCCTTTTTTTGCCTGTAGCCTTGCGCTCGACCTATCGCGCCGGACGCATTCTATCCGCTCATACATATTCGTTACTGAACACCTCTATCAAGCCTCGAATGTTTACTCATCCTATCTACCTCTTCTTGTCCTTCCATTGATTGTTTCCTCCCAAGTCCTGAATATAATCCGCAAATGCACTTTTTGTCTAGGACGACTGGTCCCTTCACTTTGCTCGTTCCATCCCCGTTAGTTCTGGGATGGCTGCGGCTCCCGCTGAACACATGGAGCTGACCACCGTTGTGACTTCATCAGAACCTCGTTGCAGCGTTGCCCGACGTGAACTTACCGGAAGTTGCTCCATAATCATAGATCCCGACACGCGGAAGCGCATCTTCCCGATTGACAAGCTCACCACCTACTTCAATCGCGAGAAGTGTCAATGGATCCTGGATTGCGGATGCGACAGATGCAATTCAGAATCTGTCTGTTTTCATACTAGAGTAGATTCCGCCGGATACACCTCCACTATCTTGGGCAGGGACACACCTAGGAAGAGCAGGTCCACTCGGGCTTCGGCAATCTCATTGTTCGGCCTGGTTGTGTTTCTCCAACATCCAAGGCTCATCATTGGCTTCGTGGACGAAGGGGTCAACGATACAAGTCTTCAAGAACTGTTAAGAACCAGGTCACTTGACGGCCGCCTAGAGGATTTCAAGAGTTTCAATCCCCATGCTTTTACAGAGTTTGAGGAGAACTTCCGTTTCCATCTTCCCGAGTTCGCGGTGCCCTTTCTGGACTCTCTGGCATTTACTAAATACGCACCCAACACCATATTGCCCTTTATTGGGGAGAAGAAGATCGGTCATCGGCAACCCAATGGTGAGGTAATCTCTGAAGGCAATAATGGGAGCGTCTATTCTTTCAAGATTCATGGTGCTTATCAGAAGCTTCCCAAGGTATGCTAGCCTTTCTGCGAGTCAGGTACGGACACTGACACATCCCAGTTCGCTGCCAACATACAAGAATTTGCCAGGAAGGAACTCGATAATAGCTCGAAGCTGCAGGCTTACCTTGAAGAGACTAACTTGCAGCACGTCACGCAACTCGAGAACAAACATATTGTGAAGGTCATAAAGGCATACAGATTAGGTGAAACCTTCAACTTCATATTCCCGTTGGCCAAGACGAACCTTGATCACTACCTCCGGGAGCCCTGTTGGCGTGGTGCCAAATACTGCGGTGGCCCAGTGGAACTCTCCGGTGCTTGGCAGCAGCTACTTGGGATTGCAAAAGCCGTGGGCGTGATCGGTGGCTACGGTGCAGAAGGCCCCGGCTATCGGGGCTATCATTTCGATCTGAAGCCGGCCAACATCCTGGTGGAGCAGGATGACACCTGGGTTATAACCGATTTCGGAACTGCTAGGTTTATTCCCTTCAGAGGCAGTTCTACCCGAGTTGTCAATCAGGGTGGAACGGACGCCTATGCCCCGCCTGAAATTGACAACCTGGATGAGAGATTTAGTAGCCGTTATGACGTTTGGTCGCTAGGATGCATCTTTCTTGAAGTCTTGGCGTTCGTCCTTCGCGGTCCCGATGGGCTGACAAAGGAGAACGATGGTTTGGACTACGTGCGCAGGACCACTGGCCGTCACGTTGATGACTCCCGTTTCTTCATCGCTAAGCCAGATCATACAGGCGACCAGATTAAGCCGGCCATTGATCGGTTCATAAGAGGTCTTGAATCATCCGTACGATCCCACGAAAGCACGAGCAGAGAGTTTGTCAGTATCTTCACCGCTTTGATCCGAAAGATGCTCGAGCCTGTTGCAGAATCCCGGATCACTATCGGTGTTGTCATAGAGACATTCGAATCGCTCTTGCGAGACGTCACTGTGCAGCATCAACCGAAAGAGGAACCGAGGAAACCGTATGAATTCCAAGCGGCGCCTGATGAGCGACCCCTGGGAAGCATCGGGCTTCATCGATTCCAGTAAGTCTCCCACATCTCAAGTCACCGTCATCGGAATCTGGGGCTGACAAACCTCGCAGACCACATATTCGCGCTCAAGGACGTTGGGAGAAGGTGGATGTTAGGGTTTTCGAGAATACTCAAGGCGACCTTCGGGTGTGTACGCATCCGGGTGCAGGTGGATTATCTAGAGAGAAGGATTGTGAGTCTCCAAGCGGATAGAGCTCTAAATAACACTGACAAGACCAGTAACGCGACTTGATAATCAGTTGATACCTCGCTACGCTTACGACACAGATATGAGCCACTACCATGCTTTCAGAGAAGCTATCTACTTCTCTCATATCAACCCGGCGCGGTTCCAGAAGCTTGCAAGTCTCGTGTTCAGCTTTGCTAAGCCTGAAGGCAAGACTCTGATCTTGTGTCGTTCCTTAAGCTACACGTGCTGATGTGTTATAGATGAGACAACTTTTCAGTCCGTGATGACATCGCAAACTGTACTTGAAAGGTTCGGTAGGCCAGAGCACAGCACGGTTGCTTACTAACCATGCCATACAGCTTTCCCTTACGATCGGTGATTTGCAAGAGAACGGTTGATCATTTTTCCAAACTGAAAAGGCTCTTCAAGAAAACCTTTTCGGCTGATCCGAGACCGGAGACGTCATCACACAGCTCGGACCTCGGCCCAGGTCGCGTTCAATTATGGATAGAGGTGGTAGACGAGACACCAACTCCGGTACGTACCATTACACGTTTATGGCCTTTCAGGTACTAAATGAACATGTAGACTTCGAGAAGAGGTAGCTCTTCTTCGACGAGCTCTTCAACTCCTCGTCCCGTCCGGGAAGAGCCTCGGCATGAAGAGGCAACCAAGCGCCGTGTTGTCCTCTTTCTACCGTCTACTAAGTCCATCATCACGCTCAAAGGCGAGCAAGACATCTTACCGCGCAAAGTCACGATCATGGCTGATTGTCCAACAGCGAAACAAAACTGGCACATTGACGCGGACGATGCTGATCCACTGCTGCTCAATATAACACCAACGCAAAAAGAGAATGATCCACACTTCACCGCATCTGAATTGCAACCGAGCAAACCAGACGATCCAGACTGTTTCGCAGGCATACCCCTTTCGCCGGAAATTCTTGATGCCTTCGAGGCTAAAACAGTTTTCGAATGCAATTCTATTCATCTGCGTTTTGCTGCGATAGACGACGCGAAAGCCTTCCTAGGGACGTATAAAACCCAAAAGACTCTATGGCGCCTGCAAAGGAAGGAACTGGAGCAGAGACCCGGATATGGCGCACCTCGCCGCGCTGATCAGCCAGCCCTAACGTTCAACTACCCAACCGCATCCCCTGTAAGTTCTCCACAGCTCAAGACACAGAAGGAGATGGAAAAACCTATGGCTCGTCGAGGGGGAGGTAGAGGGTCTTTTGGTGGTCCTAGCATTAAGGTCACGAAACCGCCGATTGTTGACATACCAAAGGACAAAGGCAAGGGAAAGGCCCCAGCTCAATTTCAGGGTCAAGTTGCAAACGGGTACCTCTTCCCTGGCGTAACACCACCGTTCGGGCCGATTCGGGAGGAAACTGAGGAGTCCTACCAGCCGACATATGACCAGTCACGCTTTGGCGGATACTGGAGTGGCCATCACAACGGCCAAAATACCTGAAAGGGTTCAGCCTATGAATAATCCGACGGCGGCATGGCACCTAGAGCCTAACACATCCACAAGCACTATCACTTGAGCCGGCATTCGTCCGTGTGAAACGGGTTGAAAGGTAGAGGATGATACACTGTAGGTGCAAGTCTGTGGACTAGATCCCCGATCGATCCCAGAACCCAAGCACCGTCTCTGCAACCTCCTTACTCTTAGCCATTGGCACCTCATGGCCGGCATCAAACTCGTGGACCTCTACACCCTCCTCACCCAGTATGCTCTTCGCATCTGCGGAAACTTCATCCGGCACAATGACAACGTCGTTCTTGCCAACTACCATCAACACCTTGGCATGCAACAGTTCCTCTTCCTCTACCGAAGAAATTCCCCTCCTCTGCTCTTCCAGCCTCCGCCCGATAACCTTCCACTCTTCATGCTGCGTATAGATCGGACACTCCCTCAGACTGCTCATAAACGCAGGCACATACCCTGGGTGGCTCTCCAACTGCCACGCAATCACCTGACTCACAGTCAACCCGGGTGCATGTTTCGAGATCCCACCCTGAGGAAGCGGCCTCTGCGCCTTCTCTCCCTCAGCCGTCTGCCTCGATTGCTGCACCTGGCCCACCAAGATCTGCTCCGTACTTTTATCCTTCGGATCCTTCGGCGCCGGCGGCGTCATGCGCTTCCGCACCGCCCACTCCAACACCCCGGCCGGGATCCAGTTGCTGGTGTACAGCAGCCTGGACTGGAAGGTGGAGTGGTGCGGACGGATCAGGCCGGCGGGCGCGATCAGGGTGAGGCTGCGGACGAGGTGCGGGAAGTAGTGGGTGAAGTGGATGGAGATGAGACCGCCGAGGGAGTAGCCGATGAGGTGGAAGGAGTGCCAGGGGAGTGGGGAGGAGGCGAGGACGTGGAGGATTTGGGTGGTGTAGAGGGTTGGTGTGTAGGGGTGGTTTTGGGGGTTGGGGGCATCGGTGTAGCCGCGGCCGAAGAGGTCTAGGTGGCTGGAGTTAGCAGGCAGGAGATTTGGAGACGGGCAATCGATCTGTACACTAGGTACATAACAAAAAGAGGAAGCGTGCGTATAGAGAAAATGGGAAAGCATGTTTGGGACTATGTACCATAGACAGTCGGGCTGCAACCCCTACTGAGGGGGGCCTTTCTGACATGATCCGCAGTAGTTTGTCATGTACTTCAACCCGATCTGTGTCTCCCTCCGAAAGACACGCACTCGTCCAATGCTCATATAAACGTGCAAGTCTCCCTTGTGATCACGTGCCATCCCCCCTCCCCCCATCCTCTTCCCTCCTCCTACCCTCCTCCTTCTTACCCCATCTTCCAACACTCAAATCAAAACGCGAAGCTACTAGAAAATCAAAACTTACCAAAAAGCATAACCCTCCTCCCCCCCCTTTCCACCAACTCCCCCGCCACATCCCCCAACGCAGGACAAGGCGTACTAATTCCATGCACAAGCAGCACCTTCTCCCCCTCCTCCGGCCCCCACTCGTACACTCGGATCATCCCGTACGGCGTGTCTACATCCCTGGCGCCGGGGAGGAGGTTGGGTGGGTAGGGTGTCCCTGATTGTTTTTGCTGGTTTGAGGGGGATGAGGAGGGGGAGGAGGTGGAGGGACGCGGGGCGGGGTAGATGCTTGGAGAAGGGGTGGAGGAGGCGGAGAGAGTGGAAGAGAGGGAGGAGAGAAGAGGGGGGAGGGAGAGGGCTAGGAGGGCGCCGGCGGTGAGGGTGAGGAGGGTTTGGGATGTTGGGGTGGTGGTGTTGAGGGGCAGTGGCATTGCTTGGTTGGGTGTTGTTGGTGCGGTGAGAGTGAGTGAGTGAGTGAGCGCTTATGATGGTAGAAGGGTCAATTGATGGTTCTTAGGATCGTAAGGGTGTGACAAGTGAGAGAGCGAAGGATTGGAGAAAATAGCTGAAGTTGTGTGTAGATGTGAACATTCGGTAGTTGTATGCTAGCGTTGAAGCTATACAGGGGTGGGGACGACGTCATCTCAATGTGTTTAGTGGCATCTCAGGGTCCAGAAAACCCCTGAGTGGGGGTCGCACCTCCAAACGGTCGGGTAGTGCCATGCGGACCATGAATGAAAGCTACAAAACTCCAAAGCCTGGAACAAACCCGATGCTGGCTGTTCCTGGCTATACACAGAGTGCCAAGATGCCAAGATACTCGAACCATTTGGAGTGGAAGTAAGGTTAGAGCAACAAGCGGCTGGCCACGTTACTTGGGTTGGAACAAGTGTGGTCCTGAAGTCACTTGCATTGAAAACCTGTGGCGTCCAACGCGTAGTTTTACAAGTAAGCATCTGGTTGTGCGGTCGCCTTCTGAAATGAAAGCTGAGTGGTGGAAGTCACAAGATCAGTCTCCCAAATAGCATGGGCAATGTACGGAATAAGCTAGGTATAATTGTCTCTTCATTTTACTGTTTGCAAGGCTAGACTATCCGTCGCCTTATACATCTACAAGACCGTGACAAAAGAACCAACAGATGAGGTCGTCTCAAATAGCAAGGGGTATGATGGAAACTCCAAACCGAAAGAAAACCTCGCCAGTCAAATGCAGAGCGAAAGAAGCAGCCAAAGTGTCCACCTCAGCTTGTGCAGTGCAGACTCCAATTGAGCTGAACTCCAGCGATAGATCCAAAGCCAGAAACTGTACAATGGCACCAGATATAACACATTTTTCGAAACCCGGTTATGTCCCCCTTAGTCGATCGTCATGCGAGAAGCATGCACTTGCGGCGCACCAGGAGGCAACATCTCTTGATCGTACCTCTTGTCGTTCTCATCCGGGACCTTCCTCCTTGCCAAATGCGGCTTCAATCCTTTGCCGAAATTGGCGGCGCACCAGCAGGCGTAGATGATGGTAATGATGAGGAGTAGGTTGGTGATGACGGCGAATGATGTGAGCGGACGACGAGCGGGAAGGTAGTCTCGGAAGCGTGGAGTTGAAGTATCGTACATGCGGACTAGCTTGAATAGGAAGTAGGCTAGACCACCAAAGTAAAGGAACTGTAAAGTGTTAGTTGTATGTTGGACGTGCAACAATTGAAGGGACACGTACGATGACGACTATCATGCCAAAGAGGTTCTCTCTGCGTGTGAACCAACCAGCGGCAACCAGGATGACGATCGTCACAGGCACTGCGGCGATGGTGATATAGAACTCGGCGTCGGAGGTGTGGACAACGACGACAAGGAACTGAACGGTGAATCCGAGGAAGAAGAAGAAATCGAACTTGAGCAAGGCGATGTAGATCTTGAGCGCACAGTCAGCAGAGCATCCCAGTCGAAGTCGGCGCTGGAACCTACTTGGTAGACGAGATACCTCCTCTTGAGCCCCAGATCAGCGCTGATGTGCTTGTAAATGGTCCATGCAAATTCCTGATATAGCTTCCAGGCCACGAAGCTCATGAGGACAGTAAACAGAGCAATGACGCAAGGCACCGCAACCAAGAATGGACGCACGCTCGACCAGAAATCGGTCTCGATCTGCCCCCTTACGATCAACTCGTTGACGGCATCGTGGATCTGATCCATCTGAATTGCTGCGTATATGAGGATGCCGACGTTGTACAAACATAGACCGATGACCTGAATGGTATTCTTTAACCGCAAAGCGTCCCAGACCAGCACGATCTGGTAGATGTAACCGAAGATGAAGAGCGATAGATAGGTGGGGATCGTCCGCGACTCGGTGGTCCCTTCGGCGTTGTTCTCGAGGGAGGTTTGAAATTTACCAAACACATAGCTTCTTGAGTTAGCGCAAGCGCATAGTCTGCACTCTTCATGGCTCCGACTTACCCTTCTAACGCCAGCCCTATCACCGCCTGCAGCGAGACGAGTCCCAGAAAGGACCATGTCCACATTGAGGTTGGCCAATACATCTTGCCCTTTGGACTCCTCAAGCCAGAATCGGCGGCCGGGAACCCTTCGTTGCGATAGTAGCCTCCGCCTGTTGCGCCGGCCGATGTCGAGGTATAAGGCTGATAGCCACTGTCGATTTGCTGGTAGGGTGGTTGGCCTCCGAGGAGGGATACTCTGGCCTCGTGATTGCGAATTTTGGCGATGGGTTGAGCCGCCTTGGTGCGGCGATAAGTTGGTGAAGGAAAGAATGGAAAAGGTGGTCGTGAAGGTCGTTAAGTGTAATGGCCCCGATGCGGCTGCGTGACCCAGGAGCAGTGTCTTGTGTTTCTTGGCGGGCAGCTGCAGGTGTCGGAGTTGAATACTACGTGAGAGACAGCTTGTCGTTTGTCCTGAAGGTGGATGCCGCGAATACGGGCAGCGGTCGGTCGGCGTCGTGCCGGATTAATAAGGGCGGTTCAGCTCTTGGGTTTGAGTCGGGGGTCTGTTGGGCTCGGCTGATGTGAAACACGGGTTGTTGTTGTTGGATCCGCGAAAGGGTATCAAAGTGTAGAAGACGTCTAGGAGAAGAACAAACGATCGACTGAAGGTCAATAATAAGATTGGCGTAGGTAGAGTCTAGGTTGGTAGGTCGAAAGTTGATTGATGGGGTAGGATGATGAGATGAGAGGATGCGGGCGGTGGGTAGGGATGTCTAGCGTAAAAGGGAGAAAGGGAAAAGGGTTTTCTTCTCAGACGGAGGATGCCCCTTGGTGGTGACTGGTTCGTGTCCGTTCGTCTTGGCCTGTCGCGAGTACGTACCAGCTGTACGTATCAATTCAGCAGAGGAGAGCTTCGTTTTCCAAAGCACAAATCAGAAAATTCGGGAGCTCCAATTTACATATATCACCGACGCGCAATGACACTAGCATCCAAATTCACCGGCTTTCGCAACCTTAAACCCACGATAGCACACGATTCAGATCTGCTGCCGTAATGCCCCCTTGGTCCAAGCCTGGCATGTTAAGCCCGATCCGGAGACAGGATCATCCTCAGCCCCAGCTGCCTCTGACTTTTCAGGGTAAGGCACGCTAATTATAGACACTGCCTCTCCGCAAAATGCTGAACCCTGCCCTGGTGGTCTTGCTTGCTACGGACGATGCCACTAATGAATGGACGCAGAAGCAGCTGCATGGACGTTCATTCTCTGTTGGCTTTTGACTCTTTGATGTCGAATAGGAACAACCATTCTCCAGACTGTTGGTGATAATGCGGGTGAGACGTTTGCGCCATGCAAAGGATGAAGCGCCAACGACAAGGGCGCTAAAGGAGAAAAAAGCCCCGGGAAGCGAACTGCGGCGACGCTCGTTGACATCAGCCCTGGACCTTCCCGTCGCTCACGCAACCTTAATTTCTGCCCTGCCACACTCCGTCTGCACCTCTGCATCGCGTCGCGCCTAGCCATGCGAATCAATACATCATCAAGATCATGATTTCCAGTACGACAGCCTTGTCGCGTGACGTACCACGAATTGCTAACTTCCTTTGTAGGCGAGGACTTACTGGCGACCGCTGCCACAGACGGCTCGTTTGACATGTGAGACCTCCCGCTTGCACAGCATATCCTCTGCTCATGTACTGATGGAAGCCTCTGCCCAGAAAAGAATGGCCCCGAGTGCTGGAAACGGTTATCTCACGCCTTGATCACGTACTACACTGGAGACGCCCAGCTCTCAGTTTGTTCGCGTGCTGACTGACCACCCATAGATAGTCTTCAATGACTTCCCCATCCCGAAACCACCAGTGCCTGCACCAGCAGCGTCAGTCCTACCCAACAGTAACCCGGGAGCTTCTCCGATAAGACCGGACGGTACGAGCCAGCCATCGTCACAGCCCGACAAGGACATTCCTCCGCCCTCGTCAGACCCTCCCCGACTGCCAGTGCCCTCCACCAACATCTCATCCGATATCGTACCAGATGAAGACCTTCCCGATAACAACACCCTGCCACCAGCCCTGCTCACCTCCTATCACTACATACAAAGCACATTGACCTCTAAATTCTCATCCGAGCCTCCTCACACAATCCAACGTCTTGCCGACCTCGTCATCAACCCAAGAAAACACTACCGCTTCTTGCCCCCTTACCTGAATGCTTTGGACAAGGTCGTCTCCGTCTCATCTCCCACCTCCATCTTCCCGCTCGCGCAGGTCTCACCTCCCGCCGGAGGCTTGTTCAACGGTACCACAGCCGCTGCCACCATAGGGAGCGATGAGAGCTTAGGCGGAGCATTGCTCACTCCCATACCATGGCTTCGATCAGATAGACCGCAACAGCAGGGAGAGTTGCGCACAGAGAATACCGAGAATGTGGAGGGACCTAATGGCCCAGGCCGGATAGAGACCGTGTCAGTCACCATGAATGGCATCTCCAGCGAAGGCGCCTCTCCACGGAACATGTCAACGACACCATCTGGAGACGCCTCCGAGCAAGCACCTGATGAGGACAGCCAATCCTTCGAATCCACGTTGCGGGAACAGGGCGCCGTCACGCAAGGTGAGCTTCTTAGGCAGGAACAAGAAGCCGGTGTTGTTCCCGTCTCCCAAGGCGCATCTTCATCTCCACAAACTTCCCCAAGCTCCTCCGCCCGCAGAAGTAGAGTGGGCGGTATGGGACTTAACCTCCTCACTTCGGCGCACACCCCTACCTCGTCCGGTCCCGGCACGCCTATCTTAGCAACAAGCACCAGCACGCCTGCCGGACTGATGCACGGCATTGCTACCGGCGGTTATGAGCACACAGGACAGACTCGAGAAGATGAGGTCATGAAGGAAGATGGGAAACCGACTGACGGCGAGGAGCAAAGATCGGACCCGCTGGAAGAGCCACCACATGCGAGAGGTCCAGAGGAGATGACCGTTGAAGACACCGGACCTCAAGAAAAGGCTTTTGGCGCAGGATTGGATCTCGATGCTGCCGTAGGAAGGCCAGGCAGTCCACCGAGGGAGAAGGAAACAGCCACTATTGATGCCACGCTTGGAGAAGGGTCGAAGGCTGCCGGAGCCGAGAATGGCATGCCAACGGAAAACAACACGGCCGTCAAGGGCATGCCGCCGCAGGACGAGGTTGATAAAGCTGTCGAGGCCAACCTAGAGTCAGTACATGCCGGCCAGAAGCGGAAGGCCGAGGAACAATTACCGCCAGCAGCGGCACCGAGCGCTGCAACCGGTGTGGAAAGCGAAGATGGAGACACTGAGATCGTGGATGTAGATGGCAAGACAGAGGCAGACAGGGCAAGAGAGGTGGTCACGGGTGACAATACAATGCCTGATGCCGTTGACGTGACTACGAGGTAGGCGTGGGGTAAGAGTACTACCAATGTATCATCATCTCTGTATCCTCATACCATGGGGCGATTGACCGTGTTTGGTGTCGTGCTCGCCTTGTCTTTATAACGGTTGTGACTGGCTTGCCATTATCGGTATGTAAGCGTTCACTGACTCTTGGCTCATCTCATGTCATGGTGCTTGCTTTGACGATCCGTAACCTACCTTATACTCGAAGGAACAAGTGCGTCACGTGCTGCCCTCGGCAGGGCCAGAACTAGTAGTCAAGGTGGTTGAGATGAAAGGTTAGATGAAGGCTATTGACGGCATTATTGGCATAGGTACAGCTTCTCCACCGTCTTCTTCCACAGCCTTCTTTCCGCTGACAAGTGAAGTCCATCCCGCCACTCCATCAAATTAGGACTTTCACATGCTTGGTTAATGTCGCCCTTAATTTCCAATGGGTGTTCCCTGAGCAACTCATCCTTCTCTTTTCATCTTCTGGTTTCCAAAGACCAAGGCTCATACCACGCTTCTTGCTCGTTTGCAATGTTATGAGTACACTACTAATGACAACTCCACTTTCTGATCAAGTTCAGTACACCTAGTACCTCTTCCATCATTCCATGCAGTACCAGCTGATTCTGAAAGGTACGCTCACCTAATCGCTTGGGTGAAACTTCCTCTGCGTAACATTGGCAGTGACTTGCTCGTTCAACTCTTCGTTCGGTTCCTCCACTGTTTGTCCTGGAGCCTGGAGCATGATTTCAAAGCTCTTGACCTTCATCTCCAGGTCCGCATTCTGCTTCATCAACATCGAGTTCTTCTTACTCAGGTCGTTGGCCTTCTGCTCCGAAGCCTTGCGCTCACTGTCAAGCTGCTCATTCTCCTTCACCCGCTCCTCAACCAGTTTATTACGATACTTCCAAGCATTTGTCCTTCTATCAAGCTTCGTAACTGCCTCCGCATATTCCTTGCGTTCAGCTTTCAGCTCCATGTTCAGACGTTCGACTTGACGGGTCTTGGCGGACACGTCTTTCTTGAGCCTCGCAATATCGGCCTCAAGCTCTGTGATATCGTCCACGAGCTTTGCACACTCTTCCGTCCTTTCCTCTAGCTGTTGCTTGTTCTTCTCGTGCTCGTTGACTTCCGCTCTGAGTCTCGCCTCGAAGTACTTAATCATCTTTCCTTCTGAACACAGAACGCCCATGAGCTCAATAATTTCTTGCTGAAGCATATGGTTGTCGAGGTGCAACTGATTGAACTTTACGAACCGCAGTTGCTCACCAGTCCACCAGGTTGAAGGAGCCCGAATCCGCTCCTCCTGGTCTTGAATGAAACGAAGGTGTTCTTCATTCTGTTGACGAACGGCTGCGACTGCACTCTGTTGCATTCCGATGATGCATCGCAGGCGGTAGTTGTCTCGATGTAATGTCTTCTTCTCCTGCTTGGCAATCTGTAGGGATTGTTTGACTCGATCGAGTTCGTCTTGCAACTCCAGCACGTCACGCTTGCGTTTGTTGGATAGGGCAACAATGTCGCTGTTAACCTTCTTTGTAAGGGCTTTTTCACGCATGAGCTGCCATTCAAGGTCGGCGGCCCGCCAAGACTCTTGTGCTTCTTGCTGAGCCTTGTTGTGAAGGGTTTCATGGCGCTCGTCAAGACGAACATTCCAGATGTAAACATCAGAGGCGGTGGGTGGAGATGCGAACAGGCCTGGGTTGCTATTCGGATGCGGGGTGCTGGATGGGTCGGCAGTCGAACCAAGGCTGTGCTGCTAGAGGTGAGTAATCTGAAAGTTCACCTGAAGAAAAGTAATTGGGACTCACCTCTGAATGGTATTCCAATGCTGTGTTGTGGGTCGCGGCTTCATTAAGAGGAAGGCGATCGCTGGACGAACTCTCAGGAGATGGTGCGGTTTGTCTGGTGCGCCGTGTCCTTTTAGCTGATGGAACATCAATCACATTAGGATCGAGCTCGCCAAGAGGGCTGCGCGAGGTCTCCATAATGTGAGCTTCGGAGCCTGCGAAGCCTGGGTCGATGTTTTCTTTATCCTAACTGGCATCAGCATGTTCGCGACGAGACTGGACAAGTGTTCACTTACTTCATTCGCCTGAAGCTTCGTGTTAAGAGGTCTACCTTCAGTGGTAGTGAAGATATCATCATCGCCCTCAGTCTTTATGCCTTGGCCGACTGGGGTTCTAGAAGCCCATGGAACGGAACCTGTCGACACATAAGGGCCAGAGTTTCCTTGGGGCACATAGCGGCCTTGAGTGATGGGGCCATAGGGTGCAGGATTCCGACCGCTGGTAACATAGTAGTTTGCCAGAGAAGGATGACGACTCTGACGGAAGATGACAGACGGATCGCCCAAAGGATGGAAGCCTGGGTGGATGTAGAGAGGAGCTGAGTGGCCTGCAGGTGGTAAGCCTTGTTGAGGGACGCCGCTTTGTGGGTTGCTGCTCGGTAGTGCTGCCTGTCCTATGGCCCTTTGTTCGGGTTGAGGCAGGTTTGTCGGACGCAGTTGGGACTGAGCCTGGAAACGGTAAGTAACATGCTCCAAGGTTATGAAATAGGAGCTACTAACAGCTTCTTGGCGAGCTTGGTCCCTGGCATTGTCGTTGAAGCCTACCGCTCTGTTGTCCTGACGGGCGTTGCGCTCAGTGGCACGGTGACTGGTCCCGTCTACAGGTCTATTAATGGGCAAGTTGACGTATGCTTGATTCACAGGAGCCTGCTGGGCGGTGGTATTCTGCGAAGGTGAGACGGTGACGGTAGGTGAGCTGGTCATTGTTGCGTTTGCACTCTCGCCAGCAGCCACGTTGAAAGTGACTTGCGGGTTGGTGACGGGAGACTGTGCGTTATTGACAGTTGGGCTTGCATTTAGCTGACCCTGCTGTCTGTGTCTTTCCTGGTAAGGAGGAGGTGGTGTGTCCCGGTTGTTGTTCGAAGACATAGTATCTTCGTTAAAGTACCTGGTTGATGGCTCGGTTCAGGAGTGAAGTAAGACAATAGCAGGGGCTAGGAGTACTGGGGATAGGAGGTGTGTGAGGGTAAAACGCAACCTGCCAATGAAGACGCGTGAGGTTGAGGACGCGTTCAAAGCTGATATTGGTCGACTACTGCAAAGAGCTAGGAGCTGGTGCTGCCGCGACTAAGGATATTGAGGGTAAGGCTGGAATATCCAAGTACCGAAGGCAGTATGGAGTTCAAGAAGGGTCAAGAGTGTGACGGGTGGTAATGTGTGAGGTCGATGATAATACTAGAAAGTGTGGAGAAAGAATCATGAAGAAGTAAAACGGGGGATATAAATAGGTGGAGGCACCTTGCCGTCGACGAGCCAGATCACCTTTGGCGTTGAAGCTGAGCCCGCTTACAGTTGGTGATCTGGTACAAATAAGTGCAGCACATTGTCGTTGTGATTGAATGCTCGGCCAGATTGGGAATGATTTGCCGGATATGGAAGATTGGAAGTTCCTTTCACCTTACCTTACCTTTCAACGGGAACGCTATTCCTTGGCAGGGAGGTGGACGTGACGGCGGCGACAGTCATATGGGAGCCCTGCGGGAAAAGCTCGGGCAATAAGCAACAGGGGGGATGGGAATAGGGTGCACATCAAAGAACTCGAGATTGCGGGTTTGAGTGCCTTGGAAGAAAGTGGATGAGGTGAGTCTGCATTTCAAGATGCTTACGGATGCTTTGGCAAGGTATCAAGAATGTCTCTATGGAAACAACAAGTTCGGCCCCGTATCTGAAACCGGACAAAGACATTTTGATATTCAAGAGAAAACCCATTTTAAGATCCGCGTGTGCTCAATGCCGAGACAGTATAGCAGCTCTTCCCTGTAGGCTAAATCACCGCCTCGACTTGGGCAATCATCCCTAGTCAAGAGAGGAAAGGAATGCTAGAGGTTACATCAAGGTTTCTGAGCAGCCCTTAACCTAGCAAGCTCTATCACAAGCTTCCTGTTCTTCTCAGCAAGCTCATCCTTCTCCTTTCTCTCCCTGGCGATCACCTCATCCTTTTCTAGGAGAGCTCGCTTCTGCTGCTCAATGGTCTGCCTGTGCGTCAGCCACTCCTGATGATACAGTTCCAGTTCCCCATTGGTATGCAAAAGCTCCGCTTGAGCGTCGGCAAGAGCGTTCTCATAGAGCGCACGTTCCTGGTCTGCCTCCTGCTTAGCGAAGTAGGCCCGTCCCGCCTCTTCCTGAGCTGCTTTCTTATCGTCTGCAAGGTTTCGACGATCAGTATCAATGAAGATGATGTGACGATTAAGACGCAGCACTTCGGCTACGCCGTTTGTTGACACTCTCTTAAGTCGGTCAAGCAGGTCTTCGAGATCGTGTAGGTCGGTCAGTTCGGGAAGCGGGAAGACCCGCATAGCGTCCAAGGTTTGTTGGTAGTCAGTAATGCACCGATCAGCGGCACCCAAGCATCTCTGCATCTGCGCAACATGCCGACTTTTAGCGCGAAGCTGAGTGTCCGCCTCTTCCTTGAATCGATCGTACAGTGTTTGGAAGGCGTGGAGCTTGCAGTTCGCGAGAGCTCTTTCTGCTCTGATGAGTCCTCGCATCTGAACAACGTTCTGCTCCTCGGCCTTGTGCAGTTTGGTCATGTACTTCAAGTTAGTTTCGACGGCTCTCTTGGCCTTAATCGTCTGTTCGGCAGAGGTTTTCCAGAAGTTCTTCTCTTTCCTTACTGCCGCGAGTCTGACCTTTAAGGCAATGATGGTCTTGTCGTTCAGGATAGAAGACCGGACGCGGCGTATTACTGGCAGAGACTATTGGTGGTTAGTATATTGGCGGAACATATTGCGGACATGTCACCCACTACTTTGTGCTTAGAAGCTACAGCATCCTTCACAGGAGGCTTGTCTCTGTCTGTAAGGGACAAGCGGTCAAGAGAAAGACCACTGGTATTCGTAACTGGAGGACTCTGGGCAACCGTGTCCTGCTACGGTAGGTGAGCCAATCGCTTCCATTCAAACTATGCGTTACTTACCTCTACATGTTGAGTAGTTGCTTCGTTCATCATCTGTTCTTGCTCCCTCATCTCGTTGGGCTTAACGCGTGAGACGCGTAGATCGTCAGGATAAGAGGCCATGGCGTTGGTTGATGTGACTGTATCACTGTGTGGTATCTAGGATCGAATATGTAGTACAGGTAATTGGCCGTCTAAGCACTTTAATGAAAAACAGGAGTAGCTGGATAACAGCCGAAGAGGATGGGTGACGATTGGTAAAGGTTAGGGGTCGTTGAGAAGATGAGTGGTAGGTCAAGAGGATGAAGGTTGAGGATGTTCGAGAAGATCGAAGGTGAACAGTCCATGTCCTGGTAAGAGAGTATTTATACGGGCATAGCCTGAGGCCGTGAATGAAACGGTGAGAACGTCAACACGAAGGTCGGTGCTCCTCCAATGCCAAGACATGTTGTGATTTTAAGGCAAGCTCCAACCGTAAGGTTCATGTAGCCAATGAGAACAGGGTATATACTTAGGAGACAAGGCTCGAATATGGTAAGGCGAGATATACGGCAGTGTCATGATGTAGCAAAGATCGAATAGACGTTACTCGGCAGCCGTGAAGGTGATCTGCCCATCACCATACGTTGCATGCCAACATTTGAATGTCTTTTGAGAAGGATACAAGGACGTCTTGGACATGCTTTTAACTATGTAACATGACTTGATTGTCAAACCTATGAAGCTTCCACAAGTGCCGAAAAGGGGTATGTATACACAGTCCAACAATGGTCTCAAGCAAACTGTTGCCAAACATCAATGAAGTCTTTTCTGTCTGCAAGAGTCGAGAACTTCACTTCGAAGTAGCGGAATCCATGCACATTCCACGGTAGGTTGCGGTCGGGAGGACGGATCCTGTGTGTAGTGGGACTTGACAAACCTGACGACCGCCTTCGAAAGAGGGTCGTGCCAGTGCTGGTTGAAGCATTGCCGCTGTGTGGGTCACTGAAGTCCAGCCGTAACTCCGTGGCACTGGTGTTATTAAGTTGTCTTGCGGTCAGTGGCTTGAAAGCAGTATCTACGCAACGATGTCAGCTGAATGGTGACCATCTTGTTAGGCACTGTCGACCTACTCAGCTCTTGTACCCAGACTATATCATCGCCATCCTGTGCTGTAGTTCGGAACAGGAGGGTCAACAATCCCCCGTTCTTGAACAGTCTCAAGCCGGACGTGTTGCACTCTGCGCCTCTTTGGGAAGTGATCCTGTTGATATTGCGAGAATAAAGTAGACCTTGACCGTACACAAGGCTTTGGAATCTACGTTGAGGTTCTTGTCCGTTGATTGTGTACGAGAATGGGGGACCAGGGTGATCAGGGAATGTGATTGTAACCTTCGAGCTATCATCGAAATCGTGCACCGCTTGGGGTAGCGACGGTGGTCCAGGTGAGACTGATCATGTTAGTATCTCATCTCTCAGAGTCACCATGATGCCTACGGTTGTGTCTAACCCTCTTCCCGGTCGCTTTGGATTTGGACTTCAACGAGAGTCCATTGTCATCTGGGCGGTACAAACTATAGATATCACAGGCCAAAAGCCTTACAGTCCCGTTAGGCGATGCATAGGTACTACATCACCAAGGTTAGTAGAGCTGAGTAAGCCGTAGCGTTCACAACGTACACTTCAGCGTCGGTGACCACGAGGACCCAATCAACAGCCGCCGGCTCCAGTTGTATCTCAGGTGGCCTGGAAGGATGGCCAGGCGTGCTCTCTAGAGGCGATGTCAAAGGTGTCGCGGCTTGAGTGATCGCGCTGAAGACCGAGCCTGGTGCGGTAGAGATGTTCGGCGACGTGTTGTATCCAGTAGGTATGATAATGGTATCAGTGGTTGACACGGAACTCATGCGCTGGATTGAAGGCTCCCCCGGAGATTCTACGCTGGGTGACCGGGCGGTATGGCCATCGGCAGACAGGTGCGACGGGCTACGTTGATGACTCGTCTGCCGCTGTAGCTGTCTGGGTCTGAGCACTGGCGATCCAGTCTCTGAGTCGTAGCCAGCCTCTATTGTAGGTATGGGCCGCTGTTCAAAGCCCCCGAAGACAGCTAGAGATTCCTCAGAGAGGGTGTGCATGTTATCAGACCCTTGAATGCGCAGGTTTTCGGTCCTGGTCCGACGATTCTCTACACGCTCAAGGATCTGGTCAATCTCTTGCCGTACTGTTTCCAGTTGCTGTGCACCAAGCACATCTTCGGCAATAGAGGCTTCTTCCGCGGAGGGGTCCACTCTTCGGGTACTGCGAATTACCTCCTGCTCTGCTTGCAGCAACTGACTAAAGCCAACAAGTTCCGTGATGAACTGGGGGAATGTCGGCGGCGGAGGCGCCTCGAGGAGTCGCCGTTCCGGAGGAGCATTCAGATAGAGCACGTTGTTCTGTTGTACGTTGAGTAACCGACTCGGTGGGGGACGTTGATGGTGAGTCAGAAGACCACTGTTCTGTAGACGACGCTCGAAGTTCTCTAGGCGCTCGAATGCTAGTCTAAAGTTCTCTTGATAATCCAGGCTACTGTCCATTCGATGGACGATCTGCCGAATGTCAAGATTGGACTCACTGTATGTACGTCAGCACAGGCGTTCCTTGTGTTTCGAGAAACTTCATACAGGTTGAGATATCCGATGTACAAGCCAAGAGTATGCGCATGCCCGGTGACCTGAGCTCGCAATCTGGCAATTGCCTCATCTTCAGTGGTCCACTTGATTGTCTTGAAGAGTTTAAGGAAGCTTGACCTCCGGCGGCTCGCCAGGGGCCGGTATTGCTCGAGAAACTCCTCGCACTCTTGCAGAGTCCTTTCGAACTGCACATAGCCAAAAGGTAGAGGCCTGTCGTGCTTCTCCAGGAGGCCTTTGATAATCAGCAGGAAGGTATGAAACCTTCCAAACTCCTCGGCCAACGCCGCATACTGTTTGGAAGAATTCTGTTTCGCATCGTAGATTGCCTTGGCATCTTAATACTGAAGCTATGACATGCAGACGTGTTCCTAGGTTACCTTGTATATCCTGGCGGAAACTTCACAGAGCTGCACAAGTGTCAACGTCCATTGAAGCACGTGGGGCTCTTGCTAATAAGCTTAATCTGACCTTGACGATATCACCAACACTCCAACCAAAGCTCATAGCTTTACTTTTGCGACGCCAGGATCACGCTGAGAACTTATTGGGCATTGGAAAGAAGATGGAGTGAAGAAGCAATCAACCCGGCTTGTGCAATGTCATGGAGGTCCCGTCCAGGTATCTGGCAACCGTGAGACACCCCGCGCAGCCTTGCTAAAGGTTCTAGGGCAACAGAATGACTCGAGAATCGAAGTGAGCCTTGAGGAGCATGGGAACTCGCGTACAGCCACAGCCCACACTTGGCACCAATGCTGCGCACTTCTTAGCCGGCAGCCTCGCTGCCGCTTTACATGCGAGCCTAGTTACATTTCAGCACACAGATATGCCTTGCATGCCGTCGCGGCAGAAACGAACAGCAGCATGCAGCTGCGGGACATGGAAGGCCGTTTTGTATGGCCAGATCCGTGCATGTGCAACTTATTTGGGATGATATCGCGATTTGGAGGGTACGGAGAGCAACGCGCATGCACTGTCACGTTGGCCGTACCCCCGTATACACAGTGTTCGTGCTTAGATCTACCCAGGCCGCGCCAGGACGTCTTGCAACACTCCAAGCTCAGCCCAAGCACGTTGGATAGCTTGACTCTCACGCATGCATAAGGGATGAGCCTCGTAGCCGCAGATGAAGCTATCGGAAAGCCTCTGGAGCTTTCAAATGGGCGCTCTGGCGCTCACGAACCGTTGTCGCTACGGATCGACCACTCAATCCCCATACACGTGGGGGCTTGTGTAGGGGCATAGCCACAGCCTTGTCGCTTCAACTCAGTGCGCAATTTGCCCTGTCGCATGACTGCAAGCCATTGTGAGTATTTGACTAAACTCTTTGTCAAGTACAAAAAGTGCAGGCGGGACTTGAGGATGATTCAACACGCTCGAAGAACCTACGCGGGCAGATTCGTGCTTCTGCCTGACAAGACGTAACCTTATTACTGTCCTGTAGCTCTAAGATGCCAGCGAGGAGATGGTTCGCTAGAAGATATGGAGGTGTTGAGGACCTCACCAAAGGGGAGCTCGAAATACCAGTAACAATCCCAATCAAGACGATTGGCAACTGTGCATGCTGACTGCCTGGTAGGAGCATCAACGTCGTGCCTGGATCCTCCATACCATCGACGAAGCCCCTTTCCAAGTCTGGGTGGTGTTCGTTGCGGGCGTTGGCTTCCTGGTCGACGCATACAACCTCTTCGCCCTTAATGCTGTGATACCTATGATAGGCTATGTCTACTACCCTGAGACGGGTGAAATCCCACAACGATACCAAGCCGCTTTACTCATCGCGACTCTTGGTGGTACGATGATCGGGCAGGTCGTTTTCGGCATCTTGGCGGACTCCAAAGGAAGAAGGAAGATGTATGGGACCGAGTTAGTGCTGGAAATTGTAGGAACGCTGCTATTGACCATGAGCTCGAGTGGAGAGAAGGGGTCCATGATGATTATGCCATGGTTAATCACCTGGCGGTTCGTCATGGGGCTCGGCGTAAGGCAATCGAGAAAGCAACATAGGTCAAGCGCTTACAAGTACCAGATCGGTGCAGACTATCCCCTCAGCGCAGTCATAACATCAGAGTTCGCCCCGCGTGTGCATCGGCTTCGGATGCTGTGCTGGGTCTTCTTCATGCAACCCTTCGGTCAACTGCTCGCAGCTGTAGTCTCTCTCATCACGGTCGCCGGATGGAAGCAGTGGATCACCAAAGACGACAGCGTCTGCCGCAGCGACGAATGCATTCGAGCCATTGACGCTATGTGGCGTCTTATTGTCGGACTAGGCACTGTGCCTGCAGTTCTGGCTTTGGCATTCCGTCTTGGCATCCCTGAGAGTCCTCGCTTCAAGCTGGACGTCAAGAAGAAGTTCAAGAGCGCGTCCAAGGACACCTGGGATTACTTTGGGAACAACAATACCACGTTTGTCAATGATTTACAACGGACAGGAGCGCTGCTCCAGGGACAGCGGGCGCAGACGCAGCCCGTCATCTACGTAGAGGAAGAGGAAAGCGACGATGAAGCCATTTTTGGTCAGGTATCCCCAGGCTTGGACGTACCGTTGCGCGACGTGTCGCCCGGAAACACCGTCCGTCCGATTTTGACGAATGCCTCTTCACAGACCGTTGATCCCTTGACCAGCCCAGCTTCCTGGCAAGACTTCAAGGATTACTTCTTCCGAGACGGCAACTGGCGCTACCTACTAGGCACGTCTCTATGCTGGGCAGAGCTTGACTTTGCCTTTTATGGCCTCGGCTTGTATCAATCCACTCTCATCCGTTACGTCTGGTACAAGGAGGATCAAGTGGTATCTCTTTACCAGTCACTCCAGGATAACGCCACTCATTACATGCTCATGGTATCTCTGGGTGCCGTAATCGGCGGTGCGTTGATGATCAAGATCGTCAAGCATGTGTCTACCAGGACGATACAGCTCTGGGGCTTTGTGGTCCTTTTCATCTTATTCATGATACTGGGTAGTGCATGGAAAAAGTTGATGGGCGGGCAGAACCAGATTGCTCTCGTTATCCTCTACGCGCTTTGCCAGATCTTCTTCTACTTTGGGCCGAACACGACGACTTTCATCATTCCGGCGGAGCTATTTCCGACCAAATACAGGTAAGGGTAGGAAGAAGTTCGATCCGCCTAGACGCTTACTGACGCAAATCAGGTGTACATGCCACGGCATATCTGCCGCTGCCGGTAAACTTGGCTCGATTCTCGCGCAGGTCTTGATGGTATTTGCCTTCCGAGGAGACAAAGAACAGGAAAGAAAGTGGTTCGGCATCGTGCTGCAAATGTAGGTACTACTCGCAAAGAGAAACCCGTTCCCGGCTGCTAACTTTGTTTAGTCTTTCTGTGTTCATGATACTAGGTGCTGCTACAACATGGTGGCTCATCCCAGAGACAAGGGATAGTATGAAGAGGAGCCGACCCTTGGAGGAGTTGGCGAAGGGGAGAGAGACCTTAGAGAAGCTCCATCACGAAGTGCGGCAAGAGCGACAAGAGCGGTGACGGCATCAATATGCTTCCAGGTAACAGCATGTATCACTTCTGTGTCGCCTACCACGTCAAGCAGCCGTTTGAGCGTGAAGACTCAAAACGCGAACAATTACACAAGTCCAGAAACAGAACTACCTTGCGGCTTCGATGGTTCTACACGAAAGCACTCCGCAAGCTCGGTAAGCCAGAAGTGGCGCTGGAAAAAAGCCGATCAGCTGCGCAGGCCGATGCTTACCAGGCCCATGGTGTGACGGACAAGCTGGTGAAGGAAATGAGCACTTCACTGTTCGTATCCGCCGCATCCTGAAAGGAAGCACGGGGACATCCAAACCCAGGATGACAGAAGGTGTCTTCCTGCTGCTGTGAGCTGCGCTGAACTGGCGGTTGAGTTTGCTGGTTTACGGTCTGAGGAGACGTGAAGGCAGTTGGTCGTGCCACAAGTAGCGGAGTTTTAGCCAGGCAGAAGAAGCCATAGGTTTCCAACGCTTCGAATGCGAGCGATCTCGTCGTGTATCATGCGGTAGATACCGAACGGATGAAAGGCTTGCTTCTTCCTCTATCCTCTCAATCGAGGGCTGATGCCTTATTGTTAGATAGACCACTTTCATAGCATTGCTTGGTTCCAATACGATAACAAAACTAATAGCCCATTGCTTAGGAGGTACAAGAAATTGGTACTGGCTAAAGGCCCTCTTAAGCGAAGCAAGCGCCAAGGCTGTCCTAGAAAAAGACACCTCAAACTCGCTCACCCAACTCAATCTCTACAGCGTTGGTGGCAATGTGCTCACAATCGCCCATGCTGTTGTAGGTGCGGAGGGAGATTCTCCGTTTAGATGTGAGGCAAGTGCGTTCTTATATTGTAGTTCATTATCAGTCAAGCGTCTAGATGGAAAAGTGTCCTCAAATATCAACAAGCGACGCCTGCGCCAAGGCCGTCAGATTGGACGAGGTTCATCTAAAGTAGCCGCAGACTCCGAGTTCCCGCTCTCCAGATTGACAAACGGTCTGCCCCTTTCCACATGGAGCCTCTTGTCCCTGCAAGCGGCTGCGTATCTCCCGTGTTTCTTCGGTAGCCTCACCTTAGAACTACTATATAAAGTCTTGGTATCCCGAACCGAGCCCCTCTAGAAGCACATGGCGAACGAACGCCGAGCAGGGTCTGCTGGTTCACGGGAAACTCTGATCAGGGGAAACATGGATATAATGCATGCTCCGGCACTTCAGATCTGGAGATCTACTCCTGCGTTCTCGTGTCTCGGTGATCGTGTACCTGACCCAGCAACATGGTCGCAAGATATCTTCTGCCCGCCCTTGCGGGCTTGTTTACAGCAGTCCTTGCTCAGACCGTAACGTATCAAGCCGAGGATGCTACGCTGACCGGTACCACTGTTGGCTCATCTGTTGCAGGGTTCTCTGGTGGGTATTGAGAGCTCCATAGCATGGAAATGCCAGCTGACTGAAGACCAACAGGCACCGGCTACGTCGAGGGCTTCGACACCGACGGCGACCAGATCAGATTCACCGTGACAGCAACCGAGTCAAAGCTGTACGACATCGTAATCAGCTATGCTGGTCCGTATGGCGACAAGTACACCAACGTTGTCCTCAACAACGCCGGAGGGTCACAGGTCTTCCTGCCTGCAAACAACGCCTTCTCGGATGTTGCCGGAGGGCAGGTCCTTCTGAAAGTCGGCGACAACACCATCGACATCCGCAACAACTGGGGATGGTATCTGATTGATGCTATCAAGCTGACACCCTCGGCACCACGGCCACCGCACCAGATCTCTACTACACCCGCCAACCCTGCGGCTAATGCTGATGCCAAGGCTCTGCTGAGCTATCTTGGTAGCATCTACGGAAAGAAAATCCTGTCCGGTCAACAAGATCAAGCGTCTCTTGATTGGGTGACTACCAATGTCGGAAAGACCCCAGCTATCCTTGGTGTCGATTTGATGGACTACACGGATTCCCGGATGTCCCGAGGCGGCGCAAGCACCGACGTCGACAAGGCCATTGCCCACGCTGCTAAGGGCGGTATCGTCACCTTTGTGTGGCATTGGGGTGCCCCAAGCAAGCTCATCGATACTCCCGAACATCCGTGGTACAGCGGCTTCTACACGGACGCCACCACCTTCGATATCGCAGCTGCCATGGCCGATACTACCAATGACGATTATCAGCTTCTTATGCATGACATTGACACCATCGCCGTGCAGTTGAAGAAGCTTCAAGCGGCAGGTGTACCCGTCATCTGGCGCCCTCTGCACGAGGCCGAAGGCGGCTGGTTCTGGTGGGGAGCCAAGGGTGCCGAGCCGTGCAAGAAGCTGTGGAATGTGCTGTATGACCGTCTTACAAACTATCATGGACTTAACAACCTGTTGTGGGAATGGAACTCTGTCGCCACCGCCTGGTATCCGGGTGATGCTACTGTCGACCTTTTGAGCGCAGACACCTACTCCCAAGGTGACCACGGTCCGATCTCCGCAACTTACAACAACCTCCTTGCGCTCGGAAAGGACAAGAAGATCATTGCTGCCGCAGAGATCGGCAGTCTCATGGAGCCAGATCAGTTGATTGCTTACCAGGCGGATTGGGTCTACTTCTGCGTTTGGAGCGGTGATTACATCCAAGGCAGCACATGGAATCCCATCGACCTTGTCAAGAGGGTAAGCAGCTTTCCTTTGTTTCCACGAATCGGACACTTACTTGGTTACAGGTCTATGCTCATGACTACGTCCTTACCTTGGACGAAATTCAAGGCTGGAAGGGCCCAGTAGCGCCGCCCTCTTCATCAGCAGCGCCGCCATCATCCACGACCTTCGTTACAAGCGTCAAACCTTCACCCTCCTCCTCTGTGGCCGCCTCTTCAAAGCCCGCATCAATCACATCGATAACCCCACCCAAGAGTAGTTCAAGCGTTAAGCCCACAACCTCGTCTGTCAAGTCCACTTCGTCTGCCAAGCCTACTTCATCTTCCGTGAAGACTTCAAGCACGAAGACATCTTCCTCAGCCGCCCCCTCCAGAACCCCGGTACCGAAATACGGTCAATGCGGCGGGCTATACTACAACGGACCCACGCCGGATCGTTGCGCTGCTGGCTCAACATGCCAGAAGGGGAATGACTACTACTGGCAATGCCTGTAGGTTATGAGCTATAGAAACGGGTAACGACTGTGCGGGATTAGCTACATAAGATAGCAGTGTTTCAATGCAAAGCAGTAAAAGTATATGACGATTTCCAAAGAAAAACGTCGAACACGAGGACGAAAGTGTCGAGCGTAAGATTTCTATACGTATATAGAAGCCTATGGTTTATAGACTTTATCTGTCTATCTATTTCAACTAACCGCAAGCAATGCCAGCTTGTTCAAAGATTCATCCACTCATTGCTTCTTGACATACTCGTCAAACCATTGCACAGCCTGCAAGAAAGCCTGCTCCTTGGCAAACTTCTTCTTCTTGTCGCTGACATCCGTCCTCACGGCAAAGCCATGCTCCACGTTCGAGAAGAGATGCATCTCATACGGCACATTCAGATCATCCTTCAGAATCTGCTCCGTCTCATGCCTCTTCTCCGCCGGGAAGATCGAGTCCGTCTCCGCCGCCGCGATGCTCAACGGCCCCTCAATCGCCCTCAACTCCTCCGGCATCAGGAAACTCGGATGCGCCACATACCCAGCATCCACCTTCCCCTTCTTCAAAAACCTCGCCACGTACTTCCCGCCGAAGCAGTATCCCACCGCGCCGATGCGCTTGCATCCCAGCTTGGTCTGCATCTCCTTCAGCACGGCCTCGACGATGGGGTCCGTCTGCTCGGTGCCGTGGTTGGGCAGCCACTTGCCGAAGTCGAAGTCCGCGCCGCGGTTCAGGGGGACGACGTCGCCGTGGAAGAGGTCGGGCATGACGGTGAAGTAGCCGTTTGCGGCGAATTGGTCGGCGATGAGCTGGGCGTTGATGAAGTCGTGGCCGATCACGTCGGTGAGGAGAAGGACGGCGTTTTCGGTGGATTTATCTTCGGTGTAGGCGAAGTAGGTTGAGACTGGTAAGGGCGCATTAGTATGTTTGAGGATTGGGAATGCTGGTTCGGGCAATCGACGTACTGTCTCCGATGGTTTTCATCTCTCCCTTAGCCTCTCCTTCATGCTTGACACCGATGGTGCAACATTTGGCGGGTGCGTGTGATGTCATGACTGTGGACTTGTTCTAAGGAATTGATTGCTTGTAGGATATTCAGGGAACGAGGCAGGAAACAATTGATAGTAGACTTGAATTGGAGAACAAGAGGCGAATCCGGATTGAACGGACTGTTGAACTTATACAATCTTCCGCCAAGCCTCAAAAGACCCTGTCGATGAACGACATCACCCCTCCCCCACTATTAGCTAAACGTTGACATGAGCAGATGCCGGAAGACAAGCTTTCAGGTGCCGTATTCCGCTTCGTGTCGCTCTTTGATCGGCAATTGGGAACGCCGACTCTTGCATTTGCTGAAGCGGTGGCAGTATCTTGAACGCCAATTACCGCATTATCTGCGCAGATATGGAGAAGATGCTGCTCTAACTCCGTCGCAATACGGCGATATCTCAAGCCAAGAGATGTTGCGAGAGACGGAATAAGGTGAGCTTGCGAGAGGTTATCGTCAGACGGAAACGGAGGATGGATTAAGCCTGCCAAGCTTTTCCAAGGCCCCCCAATCGCTGCTCCTTCGCAAAGCAGCGGCTACCGACAGCCTTCACGAGCGTGCCGACCCTCCCAAATCCGGTAACATCCTTGGCAGCAGGAACACGAGTCTGTAAGCTCTGACGGATGTGATCACATAAGCTTAAGTTCGGTCGCAACCTTAGTATCAGATAAACCGTTTCTGCGGCGGTGCTACG